>JABASD010000073.1:0-133398 GCA_019776165.1 Pogonognathellus flavescens | reverse complement strand
AACTTTTCAACTCCAAGAGACTTAATTAATTCCTCATTTTACTTACCTCACAGCAAAACGTGCAAATAACAATTTAGCACTAATTTGTCCTAATGATGATAATCCCTTAGCAAATATCCATCCTCTGTGTAATATTATGACTCTATATGTAATAAAAAATACAAAGGACAAGTCTATAGTCTCCAAAACACAAGCTTAACCGTTGTATTTGTATTTACATATTTTATTTGGTACGAACGACTTTCTTTTTCATGAGAATTTATTAGTTGTCGAAATGAAAAACGTTCGTGGCCAGTAATAATGTTTGGTTCAAAGTCCGCCGTCACCCTTTCAGGTTATTGGTGCGGTTTATGCCAATTATTTGTGTGTTCATCAGAAGAATTTGGTTCTATGTTCTTATATAGGTTATTATACACCATGATAGGTATTGCACTTGTTTATCAACATTATAAAAACCTTTATTACGATATTACTACTATTACTATAGTTGAATGCAATTGCACTTCGTATCTCCAATCAACTCAATTCAACTGACCTCAATATTTCTACATAACTCAAGTTTATTATTGATGAGTGTCTCAGTGTGTATAGTATTTAACCTGCACTTGGTGTTGGATTAGATTGTGATGCAGCCTTTACATCTTATTTTCCAATTTCTTAACGAATCAATGTTCATAAGCTTATTAGGTATATATTATTATCTCAATCTTTCTAGAGAATAAAATCAGGTCGTCAACTGTGTAGTACGTATATACAGTTATGCATAATTCATAAAGTTTCATGTGTGAATTAATTAAAATCTTTTCAAGAAGAGAAGATACACCTTGACATTTGGAGGCTCTCTATAGGTACATGGGTAATTGGTAGCTCTCTATTGTGTGTATTATTTGGTGCATGGACTGACTGGCCTGGTTTTATCAAGCAACAATAAAACTACTTATGAATTTGACATGAAATAAATTTGTTAACGTCTAATCTTTCAAAAGATGACAAGGTAACAAATCACCTAATAAGCATCAGGCACATTATACTAGGGCAACATAATATAATTTGCTTATGTGAAAAAGAGAGAGAGAGAGCTTGGTAAGTTACCAGCACATCCAGGAAATGAAAACGAATGAAAATTCACAAGTATATACAACAGACGTACTTAAATACAAAATGGAAATATGCAACAATCTGTTTGAGAGAAATATTTCAGAAGGATACGCAGAAGAAACGGACAAATAATAAGTCTGAATCTTTTTAAATTGCAGTAAAACGACCCCATGGCGAGAGACGAGAGAAATATCATTGTGAAACTGAAGATGACAGGAGCTAAGTTGACATTACGGCAGAAGGAGTAGTGTCATGTCAACTTGTATGAATACACTCGGCGCATAATAAAGATAGTTAATGTAATTGGATATATTACTTCAAAAGGCTCACAAAATGAAATTCTTCCATTTACATTTTCAGAATTGCTACTACTTCTATCTTTTACTTATTATATTATTATTAGTATCTCATATACTATAATACCCTAAGCTATAGAGAGTGCAAAATTTTAAGCAGATACACATAATATACACGAACATTCGTATAAAGGTAATAGCAACGCATTTTATACGTTTTACGACCTATTTACTGATTCGCGTTGCAAAGTTTCACAAGAAGCTTACAACAGTTAAGTAGGGAATAAATACAATAATCATATATACTATGCCATTACACTATATTATTAGCAAATGGGATAAAAAATAAAAACGTACCTTTTAAAGTGAATTGAGGCTGCAGTTGAGTTTGGCATCAATTCTTATCCATTTGAATTCCTAAAATGAAAAATAAGTCGGCAAATGTATTATACAATTCATGATAACAAGTAGTTTAGCTATATCTTCCATATTACTTTGTTTATTCCACATTCTACTAATAATATGAATACGAAAAGCTTTGCGATATGATTATTATGATTTGTGTGGATATATACATACAATTTCTTTTTGCGAGAATAAAGCCATGAGAATATAATAGTGCTTCCTTAATATACATACAATTCAATATACAAAGCTGTGCTATATATAAAGCAGCAGTACATTACAACAACAACAACAAGTAAAACTGAAGACATGCATACTGGGCTTAGACTAAGCTTTCGTAAATCCATGGAAATGACGACAAGCAACGACAGGACAGAAGACAAGGGCCATCCATCATCATTATAATATACTTGCCCATATCCATACTACGATAATAGTCTGAGTCTCAGGCTATAAAATATACGCATATCCCTCCATTAAATAAAAGTATAACGAATCTGTATGCATTTCAATATCGTATAGGTCTATACTATATCTATATATCCCTGTATATAAGATATTTGGTAATGGTAACTGTTGTGTTTTGTAAATTAACGCAGGCGAAGCAAATTCAGCTCAGCAAATCCTTCTTATCATTAACATCGTCATCATTACAACAACATCCTGCTTGCATTTTCCATAGGGTAGTATAACACTTTAGACTTTACATCTACTGCAATAATGATCTTCTACTAACGTTTAGCAGTTTATAATATCAATTCTATTTTTGGGTTCTCTTCAACAGTATTAACCTGTATAATGTATAATGTTATAATAATATATTCGTGGAAAGAAGTTTCCAAATATCAACTGACTGATACAGGGAATACGGCCGTAAGGAAATTCAAAGTCACGTCAACTTAGGATCACAATGCCCATCACTTTGCGGAAATAATCGCAGATGAGAATGACACGAATGAAAGGAGCCAAAAAGCGAACAAGAGCGCTGCGACAAAATCACACAGGTTAGGTATAAGGAAAAAAAGAAACAAAAATGATTTTTTGAAAGTCTAAGCGTGTGTATACTGGCTGAGAGAGATTCCTATATATCTGTAATCGAAGTGAATTAGTGAATATCAAAATTCACTTGGAGAGACACGGAAGGAAAATCAGATGGTTTTCCTATGTAAATGTAAATCTATTTTATGTACAGGTTGACACTATTGACATTTTGGCACTTCATACTCAGCCATACATCGCAACACAATTTGTGTCATTACTAAATGCATGCTTTCATGTATAAATAAGTGTTTATAGGTATATAAAGGGAGAAGTGTGGTAAAAAATATGGAAATTCAAACACAAGGACGTTTGTGAACAAAAACAAAAGTGGGAAATGTCAAAGTGACATTTTTTTGTACAGCGATTCTTCTTTTTCTCTGACTTATTAAGAATTCAATTTCATTTATTTACTACTACCACTTGAAATTGTGTCACTTGTTTTGTTGTGGTGTGTATCTGGTGAGTATAGGCTAAAACTACTTTGTATGGGCTTCTTGCATGAATTATGAATGATTTCTTATATTATGAGCAAATGACATTATGCAAGCATATTTCTAGTAGCTACATGTAAATGCGATGATGTACGAGTCGGTGGAGAACAAAGTAAAGACACGACGAACTGGTGATGATTATCATAAAGTTGCTTTTATATTTCACAGAGGAAATTCACCGCGCACAACAGTTTCGTTTCGTCTGTCTGAGTTTCATTTAATTTTGTTTTGTTTGTGAGTAGACTGTGTAGCAGGTAGTAGTAGGAGGAGGTTAGTAGGTTCCATTATGCATATTTATCATATTTCACGATGCAAAGATTAATTCTCTCCAGGATGTGTACATACAGATGTGAGAGGTTCATCGCTATGTAAGCACATACGTTAGTTACTTTCTGTCATAAAGAATTCTCTCAAACAACAAGAAATTCGTCCAGACACATATAATAATTCTAATTCATAATACTACACAGTCTCTATTGTATGTGAGTATAAATAAAGTCTGTGTAACTCTCGATGCTATAGTACTCTTGAGAAAAATCGTAAAATATAAGAAGAGCAACAGAAATCTGTTGAAAATGAGAGCAAATTTAAAAGGAAAAGATTTTAAGACTGACTGCATCTGTAAAAGTTAGACAGTGTAGCTTGAAGTGCTACTTATATTTGAAACATAGTGTGCCATTCATACAACGATAAAAGTTGAGAAAATAAGTCTAAAAATGAGATGAAGCGTCTCATTCACTTTTACTACTCCGTATACCTACCCATTGTATGGTAGAAGCGAAAAGAACAATGCCAAATTTGACTTTAGGATTGAATCCTCGGATAAAAAAGCCAGACAATCTTCTCGAGTACATGAATTATCATACAAAAATAGAGATTCTTTGCAATCCACTTTTCTCTCGAGTTTTTCTCCAAATATCTTCTTACGCAACCAGAAGAACTTGTTGGTTTATATACTTAAAAATCCAACCAATTTATATGTAACATAAATCCTTAAGATTTTTTCACTATATAAAATATACTAGAAATACGTGCTAAGATGGTAATGTACCTTTATGATATAAATTCGCCTACTATGTAGTATAAGTGTGTCTATATAGTTTGATTCGCATTTAAATAAGTCGTGTACACATGTAGACTGCATAAACGAGGAAAATGTGTTCTTGGCTAATCAATAATGATAAGAGTCCAGAGGTTGTGCCCTGTGAGATTAATCTATTCACCCGTGTTTTTCGTCCCGTACATTGCACCGTGTTTGTATACGTGTGTGTGTGTATGTACACAACACGTTCTATGCAATTCGTTAGTCACAGAGTCTTCGCTTAAATAAAGTATATAGAGACATTTACATAATGCACATACTCGTGTTGCCTTATACGGAGCTCGTGAGTTTATTTACACTTGCAGTATATCTACACGAGAAAGAGTGCACTCTGAAAGACATTCATGTTTAGTTTAACCTACCTACGCTACCGAGTTGCCTGTCAGACCTGCTCTTCCATCATCACTTGCCATAACAGAGTACAAGTAAATACACACTACGAAAAACACATCAAGACCAAGTTAGGCACGAGCTAACTTGTCACAGAACCAACTGCATCAATATATATGTACGATTCAAATCAAGTCTTTCAGCATTAGCATAAAGGAAGTAGACATCGCTCTATTATAATCTTTTACTAAAACATGTTTTCTCTATATACCAACTATATATATATAAGTATATACCATACCTTTATAAATATATATGTAGTATATGTAAATGCTAACAACCCCTATGTATAATGAAATTAGACTGTGAATGAATATTAATATTGCCCGTATTATTATTTACTTAGGAATAGTACGCTTATTATTATATGTATGTTATCAAGAAGTTATATAATTAGTGAATAATATTATTTGTGTAAAAGCCAAGAGCAAGCAACTAACGACTACGTGCCTTACTTAGACATGAGACAAAGAGTCGAGATAATATCGTGCAAAATTAAGTTCGCATTTATACAAAGTTGAATAATATACACATACATAAATGTCTCCTTTCAGTTTCTGTGTAGATTTGCGAGTGGATAAGAGCAACACTGTATTCGGTAGTTTATAGCTATACTTATCTTTAATTATTGGTTATATTCCACATTGACCATGACTTGCCTTAACGTGGAAAGTGGATAGACGTCAAGTAAAGTAGATGAGAAACATGCAGTTTTCATTCTCACACACAGTCAACTATTCAATTCCACACTACTTCAGTCAAGTCAAACATTCTCACAGAGACACAACACATTCTGTCAAATCCCACAGAGCAATTCCACCAAAAGCAAAATGCATTTCGCACAGAGTGAGTCTCGTCAGGTCTAACTTGTACACAAAATTCTATGCTCATTCAATTCATCAATATATTTGCAGTAAACTTATATATACACTACACTGAAGTGTATATATATAAGTTTGTCAGATAGATAGATAGATAGAGGTATGGTATGAAATATATTTAGCATTGGCAAAACCACAGGCACTCTACCACTTTCCTACCACCATCATCATCTCGACTCCTGCTGCCCGAGTTCTGCTTTCGCCTGGTTTGTTTGTACAATTAATTCTGTTGGAATGCTCGTGAGCAATATAAATTATACATGTACACAATATACAACAGAATTCAAAGTAAAACCGACCAAAAGTGTTGACACATTGTTAATATGCTGCTTATACCTATATATGTGTAAATAATACTGCGTATATAGCTACACCCATGTACAAGTATCACAGAACAGACAGGCTTCAATCAGAATATATGCTTTGCTCTACTTCTACTTTACTTTCTAAGCCAATCATTCGATATTTCTGTGTACTTTAACTTATTTCATTTTCTAAACAAACTTTCCCGGTGGTGTAAGTTAGAAGTAGCTACTCACAGTGTAAAATAGCAACGTATAGAGGTATATGCGAATATGAAGCGTTTGTGATTATAGAATTGCTCGTAAAACTTAACGGGGTACTATACGCATAATAAATATAGAGTGAAATTACTGAACTGAAATTCATTAAACCACGGTATAGTAAGTACATGAACTTATAAAGGTGTAAGGTGTAAGTCTCTGGTGGAATAAACTTTTTCTTTCCGATATTCCAGTGACGAATTTCTCGGTAAATACAAAACGTGTCCTCATTTTAAGGACAAAAATTACGCAAATCACGTAAAAACAAGCAAATTCTCTGAAATGTACGATTTTCCTAATTTTTCCCCAAGATATCCATAAAATTTGTCTGTATCCTAGATCTGAGGGAGTTTTTTCCACCAGCCGCTGTAAGTATATGAGACAAAGAGAGGGAGAGAAAGAGAGAGAGAAAATTATAATAATGCTTTATTTTAAGTTGGTCAAAGTGAAGTGGTTCTGTGACATTTACATGATATATTGCTATAGTATCATTGCATTGAGTGAGTGTGGGCAGTTTTGTGTGCGGATACATCAAAATCAACGAAGAGTTGTCTCGTCACAGAACATTCACGGTCTATGGCATGGTTTATTGTGTTAGTTCACTTTGATGTGATGAAACGATAAGAATAAACACAGAACCACTGCCACTTTATACTGCTCCTTTATAATACCTATACCCATACTCTTAGTACTTTCCAGATTTCATAAATTAGGTAGGTATTGTAATATTCTGATGAATTAATGAACCTAGCAGAGAGCAGCGGCTATCTGCATTGCTTTAAGGTAAGAATAGCTTATTTAATGTTTATATATAGGCTCAGATATATTTGTGACGTTTATATAAGGAATGTTATGTTATAATGTATGTGGGTTGACAAACAGAAGCTATTCATGTCATTTCATGATGTACCTAAAGGATACACTCAAGTTTACCTGTGCATTGAGTCATTCGCCCTACAAAATTATCTACATCACTCTACGACGCTTTATTCCCATTATGAATTCATATTCGACGTGTATGAAATATTTAATACGCAGATATTCTAGATTTACACTATTTTAACCTTATCTCTATAACAGTCACACAGAGTGTATAGCATTTTGACATGTTCATAAAGTAAAGTACCCACAGTAGTTGAAGGTGACAGCGAGACAGTGATTTCAAGTAAGTAATACTACAAGTACATGGAATTCACATTACATCTTGAAATTATGACATGAAATTACACATGAAAATATATAGGTATGTAGTACAATGTCAGAAAACCGACTCGAATCAAACCACTTAAAATTATTTCATAATGAAACTACACAGTTTTGATGTATTCAAGAACATAGACACTATGCATTAGCAAATATCGAAGCAAATTGCAATCCGCCAAATTGTATACAGTGCAACGAATTTGCATGTTACACTTCGCACTTGTATTTGTACATAATAAATTTTCCTATGCAGTTGAAATGTATACCTATATGGTATAGTAAGTAGGTTTATTAAAGAGTTGAAGGAAAAATAGTGAACACGCAAAGAGAAAGTTGAGAATTGGTTGGAGAGCATTGCAATTTGAGTTTTGTGTTAGTCCGTGTGTATTATGGATGGAAACTGTAACGGGATGAATGAATGGACATCCCGTTTCGTTTAGTTTTTACGTTGAAACACTACCAGACTTTGTTTAGGCAGAATCTTCACTAGGGTAATTCTATACTACTTTTATATAGTAACCTATATATTGCATTGCACTATATATACGGAAGGAATTATACTATATGCATAGGTAATATATGTTTGTATAAATATACAAAGTCCATGATTGCACTAGTAGTTGTGGCAGTGTAGTTCCACCTAGAAAGCAATGTGCTACATAAAGCAGTAAAATAATCCCCTTGAGAGTGGGAACTGTTACTACTGACTGAGAGAGTGTATGAAGTGTGCACACAGTCGGAGTGCAGGAGGTGTGGTGTGTGTTTTATACTTGGAGCACTGACTAAGCGTGTAGCAGAGAGTAGTTATGATGTTTGCTGTGCACAACAAAACTGGGCACATTAACCTAAACTAGAATGGTAGCATTCACATTCACCGCAGTTACAGACGTGATTCCAAGTTGACCTGATCTGTGTGCCATGCATTTACAGTTACAAACACAGAGTAGCCACTTCTCCCGCATTTCTAATATGTTGCATAGAAATGAAACGATAATTAAACTACGAAAATCTCGTCCAATGATGCTCCTCTCTCTCCAACACACAAATGCCACAGATAATGTTTCCAACAGTACTTTCTTCGCAATAATGAAGTACTTACTATGTACATTGTACTTCCACAAAATCTCTATAGCTAATAATAACTTTACTATTATCTCTTCTATATACTATAATATTAGCAACTGGCCAATTCATGAAGGAAGCCACTCCGATGTGCACAAATGCATTACATATTACAGTACACACAAATTATACATAGGTATTCACGTATATATTTTATATGTAGAATAATACATTCAAGAAGAGTTTTACAAATTTAAATCCGTTGAGCCCTATACACGACCTGCTACATCTGCTCATTACTTTTCTTAGTGGAAACTTAATTAGACATCAAATATTTATTGACTTGGTCCATCCCATCGGCCTACCTGACATTACCTCTGCCCACACACACACAGTCTTACGTATAGGCCTTGTCTTTTATGCCTTGGTTTACTTAATATACATGTATTACGGTATACTATATACCAAAGCTTATATATATAAGTATATAAGCTATATTGTATTCTATGTGTAAATAAATACCTATAAGTACATAGGAGTGTTGTTTTAGTTACACAGGTTAGTGTATTTGTATTAAGGGATGTTGTGTTTGTGATGTACAAGTACAAGGCAAATGAAATGTGTATGCGTATATAGAATGTGGTTGTGAATGTGAAGAGGGTTGTGCTTAGACATAGTTTATGAATATTATGCAGGAGAGGAGGATGTTTTGTCGGGATAAAGATGTGAAGATGACGAAGTCGGAACTACTTTGAAATTGACATGGACTGCCCATATACAGGGCAAAGAGGATGAGATGTTCAGGAAACATGGCTCTATTAACTCAAATGAACAGAGATGAGTTCGACTTCACTTTATTCATAAACCTTTACTCTTTCTCTGCCTTCTTCTTCATGCAGTACCTAAATACTACGACTCTATATACTCTACAATCCACCTTCCGTTTGTTGTTTGTTGTTAGAGTGTTAATCAAATTTTCAACAAGAGCTTTGCCTTATTTACTTTTATATTGGGATATAGTTATAGATAGGTCTTCTATAGGAATAGGGATATATACAGGAGAATGAATTACTAATTTAGCCGGAATGGCCAATGGAATGTTGCGGAGTACAATGGAAGATGTGGGAAATCCGTCAGAGAGAGAGAGTGAAGAGGATGTTGTATTAGTAACCGTCCTCTCTCTCTCTCTACCTGCCAGTTTGTTTGTGGACCACTTTTGGAAAAGTTTTTCGGGTCACATTAAAAATTCATTTATGAGTAAAGGATTTTGCAAAAGTGTTTTTCACTTTCATTGACGGTTTCATATTTCTGTCTACTACTGCCAGCTTTTTAACCAGAAGAAAGTTTTGTGATGGCTGACAAAATACTTACAAGGATGCGGAAAGTTTCTTTAAGTCTATTCTAGTACAAACAAGAAGCTAAACTAAAAATGGTTGTATGTTTGCGGGAGACGAGGTTGTGTATGCGTTGATATGATAGAAATGGAAAGATAAATAATATTAGATATATTTACAGATGAAATGGCAATTCAATATCAAAAGCTTACAGTTTTTCTCTTTAAGCCCAACCAAAGCCAAGATAAGTTAAGAAGCAATACGGAAAATTGGAAACAACAAAATATAACTACAGAACTGCTACAGAGAACCAACTTTCTTCCCTCGACCATCAGACTTGTTTCTTCCTCTTGATAGCTGGCACTGTTGAGTTAAAAGGATCCGAGAGAAATGTATTATATCACCTGCTACAACTACTACCAATACTGATCTTAAAGAAAAAAAATACTAAGTGCTTCTTTTACGCGGATCTAAGTAAAAAATAGGAAGAATTGGGAATATTTCTATATAAATAAGCTATACAAGGCTATATAACGATATAGAGCACCTATCCCTACCTGAGAAGTAACATGCATTAGTAATATTGAATTGGTTACGTTGTTATAGCTGTCTATGGAAAATCCTCTGAGATTGGTAGGATTGTTGTGAGCGGATAGGGACCATCTGAGTTTAGTCCTTCCTAAGTCTTCTTCTCTTCTTCTGCTTCTTCTTAACCAGCTTTGTACTTTCAACAAGACAATACCCACTACTACTAAAGGAGCTATATACATAACACAACCAGTTTTTGAAAGGCCTAACTTTTTCCAGGAAAAATAATTTTTAAATAATATTGCTTTTACACAAATTAGAAAAGTTATCACGGCAAAATCATTATGTATTCGATTTTACTATGTAATTTTCATTTCATCATCAATTTTGTGAAAGAATTAAAAATATCGTCTATTTATTACATAGTACACGTAGAGTTTTTGTTTTTAAGTTACTACTACAAAAGTTAGTTTCTTTACTTTGTTACTTATTTGTATTACTCGTGTATAAGAAAGCTTAATATAAAATTGATACCTGAAGGCAAATTGGAGAAAGCGTATGGTAGAAGTAGTTTCCTTGTCTGTGGTACTAATAGGAGTTATATATTTTATAAAGCTTTTCTGTGGAATTTTCTGAAAGTGATTTTTTTCTTGGAAACAAACAGAGAGAGAGAGAGAGAGCCGTTGTGTAGGAAAAGCTGAGGACGGAAGCGAGAAAGTGAAACACGAAAAGTGAACTACTCAATACTGAACCCTTTAGCCTTCAGCATCAGAATCAACATCACTTTATTTTCTTCTTTGATTTCCTTGTAAAGCACATTATATGGATATAAACCCATATTCGAATATACAGTAGTAGTATATGATGGAAAGTTGTAGTGTAGTTGGTAGTGTACGTAGAAGAGAGAGAGAAGAATAGAAATCAGGGGAAATCTAAGTAAGTAACTAAATAGCAACAGCCGTCAGTTCATCCAGTTTCCCACCGAGTTTCCCACGCTGCACAATGCCCACATTGAACAAGAAAACTTCTCGTCTTTACTCGCAAGACGAAATAAAATAACGTAGCACGCAGTCACAGGCGCTCTACTTCTTGTACTTACGTGCAGAATATTTCTATATGGACCCTGTCGATATTTTTCTTCCAAGCTATTCAATATCATATCTCACGCTACGTTGACTCTTACTTTCTTCCTTCCAGCTTATAAAACCAAAATCTTCGTTTAATGCATGAGAGACTCTTTCCATTCCTAAAAATTATCTTTCTTCCTTCCAATTTTTTACGCACTAATTTTTCCTCTAATAATATTATTCTCTTTTTAAATTAAGCCATAATAAACGTGTTTAATTCCTGGTGTATTTTCTATACAACTTGAAATGTGACACAGAAACTTGAGATGAATTCATTTTTTCTCTCTCTCTCTCTTGGAATTCTCTCGCAGAAGAAGGAAATGTCATCATGAAATGATACGTGTGCTTTCAGCTTCTCACAAAATGCTACATACATTGCAATTTCACAGAAACATTGACGGAAGTCACTTTTACCGCTGGACTTGCACATTTTACCATATAAACGGAAAGTCATCCATCAGCACACTGTATCACTCTATGTACTACAGAAATTTTTATACAGTACAAGTTTACACAGAACCAACAAAGATTTTCATGTATCATGTTGCTGTATACATACTAACTTAAGTTATATAAAGATATACCTATATAGTCGTCCACATATATAAAGGATATAAATATATAAGACAACAATTTAACATGCCACTAAAGGATTGCTGCTGCAATAACGCAAAATAGAAAACGATGGATAAGAAAAGAAAAACACGAGGAATTTATATATACAGTAGAAGGCCACAGTGGTGATATTATTGTACGCACTGTACATGGCAGAATATAAACAAGGCAGCAGTAGAATATAAAAAGTGTTTGCAGTACAGAAGATATAGTAAAGACATGTCCATGATGATCCATCATTTCCTCCAAAGCTCCGATTTATGGACCATTATGGGACAGTATTATGGGAGAATCTCATCTGAAATCTTGCAAAGCTTTAGTCAAGTCAGCCAATGAAGGAAAGAGCAAAAAGTGCATGTGATTCAACGTCTTTAGCACACATCTTTTACTTTTCGTCCTATACAGACAAACTACACACACCTTAGTAAATTTATACTGTTCACATACGAGTGAAGATGTACAGAACGAAAAGATACAGCCGTACCATAAAAAATCAAATGTAGTACAATAATATTCTTACGAGTTCGCAGTCCACAGAGAGAAATCCCATGGAGCTTCGCTTGAATTCTCAAAAAAATATTAAGCAAAGCACAGAAAAATCTGTGCTTTATTCATTCAGACCATTATTACGACCACCACCATGGGCAATAAATTGACATTATTCCTGCATTACTTGCACAAAACTGTCTACTTGTTACACAATTCTCTATTCAGGTGTCCAAATCTTAAATGAGCGGTCAGATTCACACTTGCACGCAATTGTCATGTGGAAAATTATAAAGCCTTGATTTTTCTACAGATTGTACATATATTATGTGCTTGAATCACATTGCGTGGATTTTCAAGATGTGATACAGATCAACACTTTATATAACGATGAATTGATTCAAAGCGCCATATATAAGTAAGACACACATCTTGTAACATTGTCCTTCACACAGAGAGTTCTTCCACTTATAAAAAGATATGCACGATAAGTCCAAAGTGTTTTATGTCTGAAAAATTGGCTGTTATTTAAATCTTATTCATCGAACAAGGATAATGAATAAGGTACTCATCATGATTCTTCATGACTGAACTAACCTAACGGTAATTTCCTTTTGCCTGGCAGAGTGGCACACAGAAAAGAATATTTTATAATGGGATCTCTCGCAACAGATCTATTCACACACTCTCTTTATATTCTCCACGATCACCAAAAACAATTTTCCGAACAATACACAGGTAATAGAAGGGCTAAGCACTATTACTTCTCAATTGATTCTATTCACAACGCTCTGATCAAGATCATTTGTAATCTTTATGCATATAACTCCTATATACCATTTTATATACCTACTATAGATATTTGCTACGGTAAAAAAAATCAGAATCATATTGTACAATAACAAAACAACAACAAACACCTTACCTTATCTTTAGTGTAACTTTTATAACATCGTATAGGCATGTAGATACAATACACCTCGATTAAATGGAAATATAATTAAGTAACAGGCAGAAAATATATTGCTTTAATGTCTAATCAAAATATAATGCTGTGTGTAAATAGTAAATGTATAACAGTTAGTTGTTGGTAATTTGCAATGGGTATGGTATGCATAATAATAATAAATCACTTAGAAACAGAACAGCTTCAGTATAAATAGAAAAATTACGCTGTTTTCTTATGCAGTCGACACTTTCTAAAGAGAAATTAGTTAAGGCGATTATTCAAATTAGAGCAGTAACTTTAAACAAATGTTTTTCTTGACAACTATTAGCAAAGTGTACTACAACACTTATTTTTTTATGAGGGAATGGCTCGCACAACAAAAATTTGCAATCAAATTAAATTGCCAAACTTGCTTATCAACTTGGATCAAATTTCATTGAAAACTTTGTATACTACGAGAACATTTTTCATTTCTGAAATGATAAAAATATTTACACCATGATGAATTGTCTTTTATACTTGCGATTCATTGCACATTGCATTTAAATTGAATTCGTACACAGTTTATACCTATATACTACATGTAGTACATACTAGAGACTACTATACTGGTTATATAGCTATATCAATGTATATATGTATATAAAAATAGCAATATAATATAATCTGGTGGTATTTGGTGTGTAATGTGAATATCATGGTGTTGTGTTTAGTGAACACAAGAATTGTGAATAATTTTGCACGTAGTAGTGTGATGTGTTATGTTGGAGCCAAACATGCCGTAATTCTTTTGCATTGTATTGCATTTACTTGCAAATTCAAGAGCCCTATAAAAATTCTTGTACATTGGTTGAATGCGAATTTGAGTTGACTCGAGTTGAGCTGAGTGACGGATGGGCATATGCACTGCATGTTAAGTTTGTCCCAGTAAGCAAAACACAAAGCAAAATTCTATCTCTCTCTCGTCGTCGCCACTTTAGCTTTGCCTTGCTTTAGCATAGCCTTCTGCACACACAAGTCTCATATATGCACCAGAAGAATCACATAACAACTTCAGTTCCTGCCCTGTCCGGTTTCAAGACGTTTTTTGTTATGCACAATGCATTCTACGCCACATTATGGAGATAATCTTGTTTACACACTTCAGCAGATACTACAAGATCCTACAGATCCACAGACTCCAGTGTGATTACAGGATGTTGTAGAATACTTTGCTTTTTCTTGCCATTATATTTCTATACACTCTCCTTGTAATATACAGTACATAGTAATATGTACACTCGTATAGTAGTAGTTAAATAAACTTGTATATATCTATATAGGGGATACGATGTGTATGATTTAAGTTTTTAAAGGGTTATCTCTGTTTCATCTGTATACATATGCAAAATGCATGTCATATACATGTACTGTGTGTTTGAATACCTGAGACGTTTATAATTTACGTCATAATGGTAATACTTGGTAATATTTTACGAATTTTCGCATTGTATTATATTCTTGAGAGAGATGTACCGTTATTTGTGTTCAGATTGTGATTGAGTGACTCAAAGCCTTTCTTTTGATTAGATATCCAGTTCATCCAGTCTCAGGACTATGGTAATCTCCAAATCTCGAATAAGACATGAGTAGCTCAAGGGATTCAAAATGCATAGGAGAATATATATGTATGTACAATGTACACTTGACTTGAGCAGATTTGTGAATGTTACAAAAGTTTTTTACACTTGAGTGAATGAAGTCTGATTTGAGATCAAGTTACTTATCTCTATTTTGCACCAGATCAACTTCGCTTCGCTTACAGTATTACTTTTCTACACTGTGTTTATTTTGTTTTACAAGTGTTTCATACAAATTGACGATGCTATCTTTATCATAGCTCTCTCGCTCTAACTCGTTGCATGTTTAATGTTGTATAGTCTCTCTCTGTGTACCGTACACCTCTAGTAATTGCCCACACCATATGCACTTGTATTACCCAGGGCAAAAACTTTTTCAAAAAAATTCTACTACATACGTACCTATATTATAGTTAAGTATATAATATTTCCACTACTTGCAGTGTATAAAAGTGTATGGTGTCTCCCAAGATGTCTTTCTAGGGACTGCACTAAATAGATAGAGGCGGAAGACGCTGTAATATAAAATGTTGGTGGTGGTGGTGCATCTGATATAAAAAGTGCTTTATAGTAGTAGCATACGAGAGAAGGAAGGAAGATAATATGTAATGCAATATAAACACTTTTTGTATATATTGCACTATCTTTTTGTAGTTGGACTACATAAGGAAATAAAAGGCCCAGCCATAGTAGAGAGAAGGCCAAAAGAAGAAGAGCAGTCCGGAGAGCGAAATTTTTTTGGCGAATGGAATGAGAATGAAGAGCCCCATAATTAAGATTAACGACCTGAGATCGTGAAAAATCAATGAGAGCTCAAGTTTTTCCACAACTTCTTCCATACATACATTTCCGACGTTGCTACTGTTAGAGAGTTTTAGTTACGTGAGTTTACAAAAGCTTCACTTACCTATGTTAAGTAAGGGAGACGTATAAATATACTTGAAGAACATGGGCACATTATACACATAGACCGTAGTGCATCTCTTCTTGCAGGAGTATCTTTACCCTGCACTCTACACTTCCTTTCTCCTGTGTACTGTTCTAAGACTGAGCTATAGAGACTGGGTGAGATAGGACAAGACGAGAGAGAGGCTCTAAATTCTCTAAAAGTGACTGTCCTCAAGAGTAATCACGGTTCAGTGTGTTGAAGGAAGCCTTCTCTAATCATCATTCCCTTTGCGCAGCAAAAGAACCATACAGACACGAGAATAGACTTGATCTTCAGCAGAATAAGAGAGAGACTGACGAAAAGATACTTCTTTCTTTCCCTTAACAGCAGCAGCATCACTCCCATCAACCCAACCGAACGCGAAAGAATGTTAGAATGGAATATATAACTTTCAACAAGGAACGAATCATTTCAAATGAACATTTTCTCTCCTACTTTCCGTTTGCGTTTCAATTCTCCAGTACGATACCAGTAGCAGTAGTAGTAGCTTTAACTATATAATATACTTTTCCTTCCGAAATATATAAGGTTCAAGTCTCTACTATTTGTAGCAGTCTACGCAGAATAATATAGGGATGGGAAATTCTGCGCTTAAAAAACTTCATTTTCATCCGCTCTCATAGCTTTTTCTTCATAAAGAGTGGCAGAGACGCAGCTAAAGTCACCATCAGTTTGTTTAGAGCTGTTGAAATTAAAATTGCTCTTTCCTTGTCGCCTGTGTGTTGTCTGTCTACCTTACAAGCAAAATTACTAACCTAGCTCTATAGTAGAACCTACTCACGCTGTGTGCAAGTCTATAGCTGCATTTTTGGTATGAAAAGCGTTTGGTTTAACTCGTGCGATGGGTGAGACGAGTTTAGAGCAGGCAGTGCTGCCAATGAATGAGACTTCTATATAGTCTCTCATCTTAAACGAAATTATTTCAATAAACCTTAAATGAGAAGAAACTTATGGAAGGATACTACTCACTAATGACATCACTGCGACTAATACTCGCAGGAAAATATTATATAAGGTATGTACGCTGCAATGTTGTAAAGGTAAAGAAGCTGGATGCAAGAAGCAACGAGTTTGGTACTTAGTGACTTATTGCAAGGAAATCTTTCATTATTCCATTGACATCCGTTTAATCATGCTGAGAGAGATTTAGTTACGCAAACTTAGTTGCAGTGTGCACTGAATGAACGACATGAGTCATTTAGATCTAATAAAATCTTTTCTTTGATTTATCTCATTGTAGGTGAAGTGTTTTTCTATACCGAAAAGTTTTTGCAACAAATACTCCCCATTAACGCAGTTGCAAAAGCCATTAATGATTTTCAGACTTTTAAGCAACTAACAGACAGTCAATCGCATTTTCAACGTAATTAATACTCCGCAAAAGCTAACGACTATCTGCCATAGGCTATACTTTATTAGTTGGCAATAATAAATGAAATTCAAGTCTGTGATTGACATCTATATGGTTACTAATGCGCGTGCAACAATTAGCATCGTATATTGGTAATTCGCAATTACTAATGAAGAAAAGTCTCAAAAGTTTTGCTTAAAATCTTTTTAAGGTAAGAATTTACATGAAGACGGTAATAATTAATTACCTATGCAAAAAGTTGGTTTATTTTACTTTACTTACCTACCTATTATAACAAGATGGAGGAAATGAATAAGTGAAAGACTGAAGGCAATCAAAGCCAACACGGATTGGTACTTTGAGGATTTCATATTTTAATTAGAATAAAGAGACTAATAATTGATGTGGGGATAAGTCAGAGTGAGATATAGGACGGGGATGTCTATAGCACACTTATGAAGACGGAGTAGTTAGCAGATTTACTCATTCAAATGAGAAAAAGTTTCTTTTATTTAATTTATTACAGACTTTTTGTGAAATGCAAACCCACCATAGCGTGTAAGATACCCAGTGGAAATACACAATATAAGAAATCTCTTTAGTTTTGCATACTCTCATCTCCTGGTAGGTATATAAAACCTATAGGTATATAATAAGTCCTTATATAAAAAGACATTATTTCCTATATAAGAATGATATAAGAAGTTACTACTCCTAAAAGGAAGTAAAAGTTAATTCATTCATTTCTCTTAATGCTTTATACGCGTTGCGTAAGGTTGCCTTCTGCTTTGGGCCTATTGGAGGAGCAGCCTGAGCACTAGAAACACTCACTACTTCTCTCAGCTAATTAAAACGCTGTTAATTTTCCGGTGGTGAGAGTAGCGAGTGTCTCACTTCTTCTTCCACAACGTTCCAGCCCAAAATCCAAATCCGCAATTCCGGAATGCGTTCAGTTTAGTGCACGTTTCTGGTGGCATTACGAGCAGCATTAACTAAAGTGCAGAGTGCAGATGAGCGTGCATTTTAATTTCTTGCGTTCTTCGCTCTGCATCTCACTTTTACTATTTACTGTGTATCATTTTATACACTCTACCCATTTCACAACTAGCTCTACTCAACCAGCCTCAGATAGAACACATCCCTTGTGCACATGGAAGAAAGAAGAAATATGAACTATATGCGTGCAATTGCTACTACCCACCTAGCCACTAATTTTTAGAACTACGAGAATTTCCACATCTTGCATCATATCGTCATATCTTATGCACTGCACCCCCTCAGAGTCTCTAAAATTTAGGAAAAGAGCGTGTGGATTTTCTGTGCGAGAAAACATAAGGAAAAAGAATCTCTCTGGGTTGTGTTCGTATAATAGAAGTAAATTCTTGTGGAGACTCATCGTCCTTTTTGGTTTGTGTGTTCTTCTTGCTCCTGTTCATTCCGTCTCATTGCTTCCCCTCCACTCGACCATAAAGACTCATCTTGTGCTTGAAAAGCACAAATCATACCAAGCGAGGGTATTAATCAGCCAAATATCATAACGTGTACTACTTAAGTATAATCAAGATAGATATAAAGAAAAACTTCCCGTGTGCTCGTGTGTGTATTCCCAACTCTATCGCAAAACTCTCTCTCTCTCTCTAAGAAAACATATTACGTACAAAAATCCCTTCTGCTTGTGCTTACCATACATAGGTACACATACATACATAGATACAGTATAAGGAAAGTAAATGAGGGAAATGAGTCATATAGTTAAAGGTAGAGTAGGTACTACTTATATAATATGCCATGGTACTATAAAGTACAGGGATACACCATGGGGAGATATAATATACGTTAAGTAAGACAAGGCGGGATGAAGAACACAGTAATTATGAGAAGATGATGATGATCATTTTCTTTATTTTGATGATCATCACATCGTAGCCATAACATACCGTAAAAAGAGAGAAAAAAACGGACGGAGAGTAATATAACACACATAACTCCCAACAACTCTGTGCTGTCAGTCTGTTTACATCTACATCATCGTCACTTAACAATGCATTTCACAATTGTTATTACCCCCACTTAAATAGTTACGAGACTGTCTTATCTTTTCAAAGGGGAGCTTTACACAATTCTAAAGTCTTTACTAGAGTAGTTGTAAAGTAAAGTAAATCATATAGGACACCGAATTCGTATCAGGCAAGTCTATGCATTAAATTAACAACATTCAACGTTCCCTACTAAATAAAAAGAACTTCTAACATGAATACGAAACATGCACATTATTTTGTAGCCTATATAAAAAATGTGTACTACTTTGATTAGAGAAATGCCTTGTGAGTACTGCACATGTAGGTATAGGCCCGGTCGTCAGAAGAAATCAAAGCGTCTTGTTATTACGATCAAAGTACATACAGAGGAAGTTTTATCTATACGATATTTTCACCACACGATTCTCCCCACCCTAAATTTTTTTCGTCTTCCATTCATCTATATACTACTACTGCACAATTGCATACAAATCCAATCCGTACATCACTAGTAAATGTTAACCCCGGCCAAACACAAAATTATTTTTTGGTTAAGTAAGAAAAGTCCTGGTATATTTTATTCCTTAGATAAAAATCACTATGTGCATATAGCTATAGTATATATGTAGTAATAGTATATAGCGAGTGTAATATTTTATAGTGCAGATATCAATGTGTAATTGAGTAGGGAAGAATGAAGTGTATTTTATATGATAGTGGTATCTTATCTCTCACACTTAATATTGTAAAGTAGTTAGAAAAGGCAGTAGTGGTAGTAGTGGAGTCAAAAGTTAGTTTGTTGGGAGGAAGATAAGGATACGGGTTGCTTTTGCTTTGGCGTTGTTGTTGGCTTGCCCAAACTCCTTCATCACCATCATCACCATCATCACGATAAAACAAAAATGAAGTAGGGAGCTCTGAAGAGGACTACTTAGTTACTCTCTGCGTTTGTTTCTATCAAAGATCAAGTAGCAAAGTCGTGTATTCTCTCTCTCTCTCTATAGATACTCTGTGAGTGAAAATTCATACACATTTGCTGTTAAAACTAGAAGGTCGATAGAGCAAAGCGCTTAGTGGGTTTTTATCACTCCTTCTTTTTCTTTCTTCCACTTTAATTTGGTTTGGCTATTTCTTTTTGGCTTTTTGTTCCTTTTCTTCTTTGTACATTCCTAGCAGTACATATAGGTACATTACATATACACAATGATTGTATAGTAATTACTCCAACATTGGTAAACCTAAAGAACCACATCAAGACGAGAGAGACGAAAGAAAGATTGATTCCATTACAATCATTCCTACAGCTACAGATAGAAATATTACTACATGAGTTTGCACAGCAAAAACCAAATGTGGTTATCCAGTCTGGTCTTATTAGCGATTATCGTGGTGAGCAACTACGAACCAAGGTGTACACAAATCCAAAGCTTATAATCGTACACAGCTTATTCTCTCATTCCGGTTTTCATTCGCTTACAGTTTGTATTAGTTCTTTTATACAGGCCTATGCTATACCAAGATGAGCAGGTCACTTTTTGTTTATCAATTCGAAACTCATTGGGCTGTTTGCAAATTTGAAGTCTGGTTAATGCAAATCTAGGTGTATAAATTGAAATGCACTTTGTATGTATAGAAGTATATTATAGTCTATGGGTATCGTATTACCTAAGGCTTATAGGGATAATATAATGTTGAATCGTTTATATACCTAATCGGTTAGGTTAAGAAAATTAAAAATTGATTCGAGTTCATTTGGTGTTCCCAGCATAATATTGTTAGTACACAATAAAAAGTCTCACATATATTATAGGAAGGGTATTATGTATGTTTATAGGTATATGACTCTAAACGAAGTTGTGCAAGTATTAAATATGTATAAAGCTATTGGGTATATAAACGAAACAATGCACAATGAGACAGGTCACAACTAGATTTCCCACTGAAAAAACGACGAAATGTGTAAAATGTAGGAATAGTTGTTGACTTTTGCCCAGATGGTTCACCTCTTTTATTCGCGAAATATAACTTTTACTCGTTTATTAGCGTTTCCTTTCATTGCACATAATTTTGTTTTGTTTATTCATTCGGATCGTTTACCTCGCCTTTGCAATATTGTCTTTTGCACTTGAACTTATATACACGCACTACTACTGCAACACAAGACAACTTAACATAACTAATGTTTACAGTCCTTTCCTACTTTCAGAAGGTTCATTTTGACATTGCGCCTAAAGTGCTTATGTAATAGAAGTAGCTCTATACGCTCTGGCACCACTCCTTCACACGCAACTCTTTTGCCATGTGATGCGTCCATTCTTGAGACATTAGCAATTTTTACTGGAAACTCGTTTCTAATGTTTTGCCATTATTTTAGCTTCGTCGTTTCATTGCTCTGCTATTACTTACTATATAGACTTGAAAATAGCAGGAGTACCACATGGAGGGAATTACTTATGGACGAATGTATTAAAATTCAAGAGAAATTCCTTTTTCCTATACCATAGGCCAATAGTACTAAGAAAAGGAGTACATATTGCTTGCATAAAAATAATTTGTTACAGGATACGTTTCTATTTGTGAAAACGAAGTCATAAACGAAGTCAACCTTGCATTTTCCACACAAAGTTCCTCAACCTTTATTCTTATTTAGTGCTTTGTATTTTAGCACGGTATAAATACAAGAGCACATTCTGCAGAACTCTCGAGCGCATTATGCCTTTGTATAAAAATGCATTACATTCAAATGATCATATAGCAATAATAATAATAACACAGGGCAGAGAGAGAATAATAACATCACATTGTTTTTAAGGACCTGGAGCAAGTGAAGATTTCTGTTTTACAGTGGATTGGGACGGAGCTGGTGATGTTAATGTTAAGTTAACCAAAGAACATTACACTATCCACTGGAGGCAAAACAATAGTACACCGTGTAGTAAAATATGATTATGCATAACACACACACACACAGAGTGAACTTTCGTCCAAAACTACTTCAACTTACTCACTGTGTACTATAAACGACTCTCTCTCTCTCCCAGTGCAGTAATGGTGCTAGAGAAATAATGGGATGACTATGGCTGTGTATAACCCGACATGAAATAAAGCGTCGGTGAGTTGAGTGGCGTACTGAGCACGGAGTCCCACTACATACTCTCTCTCTCTGTATGCGACCAGTCATATATAACATGAACAATTTAGCTTTATACCAATTTCTATGTGTGTAGTATGTGTATGCAGCTGGAAATTCTCTAACAACCAATCCAATCAACAACGTCGGACATTAGAAGCATATAAAAATGTATGGCATATAAAATAACAGAAAATAAGAGTCAACAGCAGTAAAATACTTTTGACCAAATCCTGTGCACTAAACACAACCAGAGAAATATAAACGAGTCACATAGTCAAGTCAATCTAAAATCTAACTACACTCAACTCGGATTCTCTCTCCTTCTCCCTGACCAAAACAGGTTTAGCGGGCTACCTTCTTCTTCTTCTTCTCCTGAATCTCGTTTCAGCTTTTTCTTAATGCTCTTTTATATTATTATCATCTCTCTCTGCTCTCTTGTTCTACTAAAGTAGTATACAAGACTTGTGGTTTAAATTGTATTGCATTTTCTTCACTTCTCCAACAAGACTACTACTACTACTACTTCTTCCTAAAGGCCTATTCTCACAAGAGGACAATAGATACTCACACACTAGAACTTGCTATGCGGTTAACTAGTTATGTGATGTAAAGCTGTATATAGTATGAGTATACCATGCATGTGTGTTATTCTTTACTCTAGAGTAATATATCTCAACATTATACTACTACTACTACTAACTGAAAAGTATGAGGAGTTCTATGTAGTAGGTAAAATGTTGTTAGTATGTGTTTGTATTTTGTATACGCACAAAAGACACACAAAGAGTTTTAAGATGCGTTGTCTCATTTTGTCAGTTCGTATAAAGTTCTTTAGACACTTGCACTGCACATGCACAGATACATTTCTACATACCGTAGCTGATTTTTCTCGTATTATTATTATTATTATTATCTGCATACAAAATGTTCACTTTACCTGTGCATGCATGTGTTCTGGTTATATTGCTTTTGATTATTGCTATAGATTGTTATATAGTAGACTTCTGTTGCTGGAGTCAACTCTGCAGGAGCACCACAGCAAGCGAGCACCAAGGAGAAGTGAAAAATCAAACTGGTAGAGACGCAGACACAAAGCCTTAGGATTCCTATGCAGCATTTAATATGTAAACTCATGTAAAAACCTCAGTTGACCTTTTGGAATGTTTTCCTTCTGACTTTACT
This sequence comes from Pogonognathellus flavescens, assembly GCA_019776165.1. Lineage (NCBI taxonomy): Eukaryota > Metazoa > Arthropoda > Collembola > Entomobryomorpha > Tomoceridae > Pogonognathellus > Pogonognathellus flavescens. The sequence continues at coordinate 109,575 of JABASD010000073.1, read as the reverse complement.
AAACCAACGATGTGCATTTACTACAATGCTACATGATGATGCCAACTTGTTCTCTTTTTCTCACTGCCTCTCTTCTTGTATTCTTTCTGTCTGAGAGATATTACCCATATTCTCAGCATCTGCCTAGCACAGAGAACTTGGCGTGTAAAATGAAAAGCGTTTCTTGTGTGTGTGTAAAACAAACAACTACTCATACACAGGTAACACCAGTCATATGCAACTGGAGGTATTAACCCAGTGAATAAAAACTGGAGTGAACTCTGCTGCTTCATATGTACTATGCCATAGTATGTATCTAGTATGGGTATATTTATATATAAGTATATATGTAGGCAATATTTATGCGTGAGTGCTTATAAAAATTTATGGAAATGAGCAAAAACCCGGGAATTTTTTAACACATTGGAATACATTACTCACGTAGTATTACGTCTCTAAGTAAGTACAATTACATATTATTCACATGCTTTTTTTGTGTGTGATGCGATGAATGCCAAAAAATGGTTTTAGATCGTGTTCAGTTCAGTAACATCATTTTATGTATATTGAGGAGGACATGTGTTACATACAAAGAGAGCTTGTTGTTTGTGTGTGTGGAAGAAAAGGATGCCACGGGTTTGAATGATCACAGAGAAAATATTCTATTTCTCTCTCTTCTTGTTTGGTTTGGTCACTCTCCGGAGGCATCTTGTGAATATTGTTGCCCTAGATCTTCAGAAAGTTGCTATCAAAGCCACTTCAGCAAAATCAAATGGGATTCTTTATTGGCACTTAGGCACTTCATTCCCAAAAGTAGATAATATGCAATGTATGTGAATGCCTGGGCTTTGCAATATTAAACAGGAGGTTGCTCCTCGTCTACCGCTAAGTAGTAAAACGATGTAGTCGTACAGTCCATGCTAGTAAACTTATACATAATGTCTGTGTATCTACATGCGTATAAAAGTAGTCTGTGGTTTGTTCCATGCAGAGAACTGCAATTTCTATCACCGACAAGCTGCTGTTGCTAAAATACAGTTTGCTGACTCCAGTTTTCACAGACTGCGACTGACTCGCCCCAAAATAAGTTCGATTAGTTATATCCATTTAGCTATAATACAACCCACACTACACATTCAGTAAAATTTTCTCAAAATCCACTCTATATGGGTATGCCTAATAAATGAATATAAATCTAAAGTGATACAACAGCATTATAGGATGTACGAGTAGTCAATGTAGTATGTGTAGGTAAAGGTGCCCGAAATACCCGAAATAATTTTAGTACAGATAGTAGGCATAGGGAGTATTATAGTAGTTGTGTGGTTTATTCGGATTTGCGATATATCAACTTCCCATTGCCATTCATTCAAGTCTCCCCACTCTAATTCCGTTTTGCTCCATTTTTCCATTTACTATTTGCTAAATTCACTTCCATCATTCAGACACAGAGCCAGCACAGCAAATTCGCGTAGTGTAGACCCAGTCAGACACAGAACGCATGCAGAGAGTCATATCATATGTTACATTTGATGCCAATTGAATTTGCACGTGAAATACTTTAAACTCGTCTGGGTCAGACTCAGAAAAGAGCACAGCGTGTATGTACAGTACAGTATAATATTTAATGCAAGTTTTCGTTCAATGTTGTTTAGCACAGGAAACTTTCTACGTCAGATACTAGGTAGGTCGTTACTCTTCTTAGAGTAGTGGTAGTAGTAGTAGTAGTGGAGGACTCTCTATGTATGATAGGAGGGTGCTCTCTCAAGGATTTTATATATATCTGTAGGTATATCATACACAGACACAGATTGTATTAGTCTTACCACTTCTAGTAGTACCAGTAAAGTAAAGAGTACATAACTGCACTGCAGTCGAGAGAGAGACTTTCACTTACACTTGTGCTGTGGGTCTGAGTTTTGAGGCAATGTATGGACTATATGTGTTATATAGGAGTATGGGTTAGAGAATAAGAGGAGTAATGATGTAGTCAGGACAGGAAATGAATTCTTTAGCACTTGGATTCTTTAGCCAGAGTCAATACGTGCCCTAAATTAATTTAACGCATATTTTATAATCAGTGGATAAAAACTTTCATTAAAAAATCTACATCTTTATGGATTTAATTAATCTCGAGGGAAACCCAAATGAATTGGCTAATACTACATGGGTTTTAGCGTTGCTCCTTTAGTCGACCCCAAGAAAAGTTTGCTATATTATAGGTATGCATGTGTGTGATAGCAAAGGCAAATGGTCGTAAATGAACTTTGTCCCTGTTGTTTTGTGACAGTAATAAAATTAAAACTTGAACGTTAATTAAAAGTAATAAGTTATAGCGGGAGTGTGATAGGGAGTTATAGTAGCTGTAGTATTTTTACGTAATGTATACCCTATAGGAGATTTAGCATAGTGGTAGTTTCAATTCTACCGATGTCGTTTGAGAGTCGTCACTAAATACTCTATTATATCTGTCTGTAGAAGGATAAAGAATGAGAAAATATCAGATGAAGAAAAAGAAAGAGCATTGTTGCAGTTTTTAATTTGCCAATTAAAATTCAACCCCTTATGCGTCTCAATGGAGGGAGAAATTAGTGTGTCGTAGTCAGCAGAGGTACTCCCAGATCAAATAACATTGTGAAACTCTATGGGCTCTGTCTACATTTTATTACATTTTAAATTGCATCGCAATTCACATTGAATTGTCTCCAGGCTGACTTGACTCATGTCTACGGTGTCGCTCTTTCTGTCTGTATCCAACAAATCCCAGTCTCTCTACCCCTTCATTCCATTTGCAATCCCATCTGCCTTTTACGCTTAATGATATTAAACATCTCTATATCTATATATACCTATATACTCTATATACATACACATACCTACTATATAGCTACTTATTTACATTAGGCTCACTATAGTAGACTTGCATTAAACGCACACGCACACCATATGTACTTTACCTTGGGCTTGAATAGCGATAGCTTGAGACTTGAGAGAGAGAGAGCAGTGTACTTTAGACTACTGACAATAATGAGTGTTTCGTTTATTACATGACATTACATTACGTATCCATTGTAGAACATTACTGGCATGGAAATGCGTACTGCGTAACCGAATCAACGGAGATTATGGCAAACTAAAACATTAAATTCGACTCGACGTTTTTACAAATACGGCAGAGTCGTTGTGTTTTCGTATAGGTGACTCTTTTATTAGCACGAGGGAAATGTCTAGCTATTTCAAGCACACAAAATAATTACATTTAGTACTACGGGATACTACAGGCCTACTAGTAAAGTAGTAATGATTATTATATTTTTGTCCAACACACATTGACATACCAAGTCAACATGAGAATTCCTCTGTGTGTGTGTGTGTGAAGGCATTTGTGGTTTATTAGAGTCATAAGTGTGGTAAAAATACACAAGCATGAGAACTTTTTGCAGTAGTAGTCATTCCAATTTAGAGTTTTCCCGAGACTGTGCAAAAGTTAACCATTTATTTATCTGTGTGCATACATTTATTCGATTATGCTATACAAACATTTAATATATGAGTGCTATACTAAAATACTAATCTGTTTTATATGTAAATCATTTATAATGCATTATAATAGAAAAGATATAGGTTTGTAGTACATACATGGAGCTATGTTATGATATAGTGAGTGTGCTGTGAGACATAATGATTATGACCCTCATCATGGTAGTAGTTATTTATTATTGATTCCTACTTTGAGTAGTGGGAGTAGTGAAGTAAGTCGAAAAAACAAAAGCAATTTGTTCTATATATAACATAACATGGTGTAGCAGAGTATTTTAGTGGAGCACTCATGTCTCGGCTTAGTAGAACTAATTATTATTGATAGTTTCGATTGAAGCTCATATTGTACGATAAGCTTTATATTTATGCAACTAAGGTTTGTATAATGGACCAGTTAGCTTTAGCAAGGCTTAGTTTTACTGCGATACGATATACTTAAGCTTACAAACTTAGACCATTTTCTAACTTCTCCTTAAACCACTTCAGCACATACAACCATATAATAACCCGGGAAGTCTCTATATACTACCCATATGCATTTTCAGGCAATTCAGCTATATATAAGTATACATACCATATATAGGTATAATACTAGAATGAAATTTGGAGACTACCTATATATAGATTATAACAGACAAACCAGGATGAGCACAGAAAAAATGCTATGTGAAAATATTCCCGACCGAAGGAACAGAGGAAAAGAGCATTGCGTTTGAATTGGACCATACTCTATTGGCAGAGAGAGTGAGAGAGGAACGTATGTTGCAAACACACACAGATCTACATTCACATACACAAAGTATCCATCCACATAGAGAGAGAGTGAGTCTGTGTGATCTCCCGAAGCCAAAGACTACTGACCGTAAGGAATGGGTTGGGAATAGACAGTAGTGGGATAGGATATTGAGCTGAACAGCTTTGAGTAGTATTTTCATACATTTTCTTGCTCGTATAACGTGGTGGTGTCTCTGGTATTAGAAGAGAGAGCTGTAGGTTGTATACGTACATAATGTATAGTGTGGGTAAGTCTCTGGTGGTAAGACAGCAACCCGGGTATCACTTCCAATAAAAGGTTGATATTGATTCAGCGAAATTGCACGGATGGAAGGAAAGAAAGCAATGCCTTTCCTTTTCGTTGCTTTGCCTTTTCTATCCTTTCTTAGGCTTGACTTGACTTGACGCGAGATCCTTCGAGTATTCCTAACACGGGCAACACAACGCTGCACGCCAAAAGGAATAAGACATACATGGGACATCATCATACCACTACCATACCCACACACACCACATTCTGCCAGATAGATATACAGTCTCCTCATCCTCACACACAAAGAAAAGAAACTCTCATCTCAACTCTTCCACACTGCACTAGGAATGGCACTTCTAACAGAAAAGGAATATAATAGACCAAAGAAAGAAAAGAACTAGTAAAAAGGTAACAGTTCTTATAATACACACCTTTTAGTGCACACTCCCGTGTTATACTGCTTTTTTATTTTTTCCTTCTTTTTACTTAGCAGACTGCATGTCTTGTGTATGTGTCACTACGTATGCAACTGTGTGTGTGTACGGTAAGTGTGTACATCCAAAGAGATAAGTAGAAATATTAGGTATCATCGTATCAACGTATCTCTTACACTTCCACAATCCTATCTGTGTATGTATATACAGATAGAGGTATGTGTATTTGTCTGGAGCAAGATTCTACTAGTTAAGGGTTACAGATAGAGATAGGATATACATAGACATGTGTATTTTACCACAGGGCCGTGTGGGTTGCTGTTACAACTGCTTAGTAGTACACTTATCTGTTTTTACTAGAGCTATGGACTTGTTAGTTACATACCACGAGAGCAGGAAGGCAGACGGCTATCTGCGAAAGATAAAATGAAGATTGTGTGTGTGTGTGCGAGAAAGAAAGAAAAGAAGAAGAAGAGTCTTTATTTTCTGGAGATCTCAGTGGAGAATGCACGGTGCCCATTTTATAGCTCTCATTAACCACCTTGTATTCACTCCACGCACCACCAACTCCCTAATACCAATAAAAGAAAGTTGGAAACGCACAAATCAAGACATCATGTTCCTTGGAAATGCTCACAGGATCTGCAATTTTTCAATTAATTTCTCCTTCACTATCCCTCTGCTATTAGCTCGCTACAGCTCTCACATACCAAATAACACTCTGCCTTTAGTTACTTCACGTTTAGTTACACTTATACAAAAAAGCTAACTTCGACTTAAGTAACTGGCCTCTTTTGGCTTCTCCTCTTCTATATACATTCGCACCTATTTATACCTCGTATATTACAATAAACTTTTTCTCTTAAAGATATTTCCCCCCAGTCTCTTCCCGTGTAACAAATACTTACTCGCCGATCCTCTTCTTCTAGCTTTTTAATACGGAGAAAATTCGGAAACGATGAGAAAAGTTTAATAACCTACTTTTGAAAAGAGATATATTGCAGAGAGTGAATAAAAATAATGAAAATATTGTTTATACGTGTGCATCTGGAAAGTTCATTCATAAATGACATTTATCTGCAATATAAGAAGATAGCTGTATATACTGTAACACAGAGACGTATGGAGTATATAAAGCACACGGGAAAAACCATAAAAATCGAATGGGAGAGTCTGACCCATTAAATTAAACATGTTGGGTGATTAAGAGAGCAAACAAGAGACAAGGATAGACTGTGGAGGATGGGAAGTAGTGCAGTGTGTACATAAGCCCAGTACATAGCTCAGTGTAAAGAAAACAAATTGCCCAAGTCATTTTACAAAACTCCATGAAGATATATAGGGTGGAGTATTTAGACAGTGAACTGCCAAAAAACACAGCCATTCTCTCAACCAATGCAATGCAGCAGTTGCAGCTGACACAAGTGTTAATCGACGAACCTCGTTTCTTCTGTCTTTGCATCTTTTCTCTCTGTGTGTCTCTACATCTCACTCTGTATCTGTACATTGCCCACATTTAGACCTTTACTATGTGGTCGCCTATATACATATCCGTACCAGTACTTCCCCTATATATAGTTTTCTATATAAATTTCTTTGCCACAACATATAGCACACCGTCATATCGTTCATGGTCTACCTCCTGCTACTTACACTTGCAATATAAACATCCCTGCGTGTATAATATTGCTACCAGGGCGCTACTACTGTAAAAGTAGAAGATTTCCTGTGGTTTCTTCAGTTTTCGCTTTAACTTCAGTTTCACAGAACACAGAACTACTACGATGTGTGTGTATGGTCTCCAGCCCATGAGAATAAAAAACTAAATGGCTTTTTGATGACTGTCCCAGTTCAACAAAATCGAGTTAACCTCCGCCTTCTTTACAAAACAGTCTTCTAGTACACTACTCCCGGCTCCTGCTCTTTCCTCTACTTCTCCTACTATAGCACTCTGTATGAATCTGTACTTTTCTATTTACGAAGGAAGAAGACGACATTGTATTGTCTATATAGTATTATCACACTACGTTGGGTACTCACTCGCTCTCTTGTGCTGTTTACATTAGAATGCTCCGCTTGTTTCGCTTTGGCACACCATGCTCCATGCTGTATTGGAAAATATGACTTTATGCAATCTTTATCAGTTACGCTAGTTTAGCCGAGATGTAGTTTACATTACAAAATGGATATAAAGTCCATGTCTCCCTTCCATTTGTGTCAGAGAGCCAAAGAATACGTGTACATACAACTAAGCAGCATCAGAGATAAGTAATACACTTAGGTAGTTTGCCAGCATACGATACTTATGTACTTTACGTACGTACGTCTTCTTAAGGTGTGTCTTGTACTACCTCTCTATAACCTAGACCTAAACAATTTCCTTTGCAACTCTTGAATATTATGTGAATGTGGTATAGTTGTATATTGCCATTACAGTTATACCATAGAGCTGCTTTATATGCACACTGAAACAATCATTTAGGACAAAATGCGGAGAACACCCATTAGTGTACATACGCACGTCTGGGATTGCCAGGACAAGACACTATCAGCTAAGCAGTCATGTAACAACGCACCTGTATTATTGCTTCAGATAAATCACTACCAATAATTATTATCAACTATAATACCTACACTTTTTTCGCAATTTCATGCACTTGCTAACTTTTGTCTCATTATCTTATCGTTATATAGCTGTATACTTATCCTAGTGGTAATCCTTTGACATTTACAATACACAGGGCAATCTTAATGTAATTTCCCAACCTTTGTAGTTATACGTCTCCATTAGTTTTCAGTGGTTTAATAATTATTCCCTTTCTTCTGATTTATAACAGATTTCTGTTTTTCATGTGTAGTAAAAAATGCAAATGATTGGCAATGAAATTTTTGATCTTTTTGCAGTGTTATTTTTCAAAATGAGGAAAATATTTTGAAAAAGATTCTTTTGACACGTTTTGTAATGGTAAAGTATGTACAGGAGTAAGTAGAGATGACCTGGCCATGCGCTTTAAAAGCGTTCATTATTTTATTACCTGGTCTCACCTTCAGCTACGGTAAATTTTGGTGAGTGTTAAGATTCTGTGTGTGTCTGTGCACATTTCTTGTTGCAACTGGAAATAAATAAGACACAGTAGTGTTTTGTATGTGCGACATTCAGACAGAGTCACAAAGAAGAGTGGTATGGTGGTTGTAAGTCTGCTATCTGCATTCCACAACTTCTACAGTTGATACAAAGATTTTCTTCTTCTTCTTCTTCGAGAAGGGAATCGAACAGGAATGGTGAATGCGACATGAATATGAAATCGGTGGAGTACCTTAGGTGAATCTGTAGTGTGTACATGCTACTACGGTGTACCACCATGTTTTGCAAAACTGTAACTCTATCTTTATGACTAAACTCTAAAGGTACTCTGCCTTACTCCTACTCCTACAATGCACAGACTGAAGACTGAAGGTCTCGTCTGATTATTTATTCTCGTTGCATTTCTGCTCACTGCGACAGAAATCTTTTTGTATTTTCATACACTAAATTGAATCGAGCTTGACTTGAGACTTTTTTCTAAATATCTCTCTACCAGTAGTAAAATAGATGGGTTGTTCTGCAAAACAGATTTTTTATTTCGCTATTATTTTCTTAGCAGCAGTGAAGTCTATATGTGCATATAGCCACCAGTCCAAGTGCATGGCAAATACGCAGAGATAAGCAAAGTAAGCATAAGGTAATCTTCTTCTGCATCTTTACGACAATAAAACAAGTCATACGTAATAAAATGGATGCAAGTGTTTTCTTTAGAGAATACATGTACATGGTTGGTACATAGTACAGAGGCAACGTCAACCCAACCGGTATCTTCTTTCCATTGTGTGTGTAGTATGCAAGAAAATTTTCTTGATTTTCTTGTAAAAACTGAAAGCGAACAATGTTGAGTGTTTCCTTTGCATTTATCTGTATAATACGTATATAAGGTATATAAAGGGCAAGTAGTTGGGGCAATGGAGAGTCAATGTATCATTGTCATCATCATCAGCATTTCCATACAACACAATTGCTCACACAGTCTTAAGTTACTACTTAGTTGTTGTATTACACGAAAAAATAAGTTTATGTACAGTAGGACAAGTATGTATAATATTATTAGTAATATAACAGCTAATATAACAAGTCAAGCCAAAACACATCGTAATGTGATGTGAGTAATGTAAAAATGTAAATGCAACTTCTTCTTGCCTTTATTCTTATATTACAGAACGCAACACTCTTCTTGAAGAAGAAGAAGAGTCAAAGAAAAGTCTAACTTGCCAGATGTTTACGTTTACGTCTCTCATCTCATTTCATCTCATTGTTAAATGTTTCTTCTTCTGTTCGTACTAAAAGAGAGGGGAATCTGAAGCCATAACGTTAAGAAAGCACAGAGACGAGGGAGACTTAAGAAAACACAGAGAGTTACTTACTATGCATTACCACATAATATTTGTACACACTTTGCATTACGACCAAGTACTCCAGTCAATTTCGCTCGCACTACTACTACTACTATAAAAGTACTTAGCAAAAGCAACGCTTACATTTACATGCCTTATGTTATTCGGTTTTGTATGTAAAGAGAGACTTTTTAAAAGTCACAGAAGTTTATACTACTATGCTAGTAGATGAGATTCCTGTGTAATTTCAGTTTTATGCAGTGTTAACTAGTCTGTTTGAAATAATGTGTAGATAGTGTTCCCCATTATAAGTAAGAGACGAAGGATGAAATGAGTAAATGAATAAAATAAAAAACAGCGAATGACTCGAGGCTTTAGAGGATGAGGATTGTGTGTTGTTGTGTTTGTGTTCTACCATTTCTGTTGTATTATTCGTATACAACTGAGTTTTTAACAAGAAAGAAGCAGTTTTCTTGCATGTATTACATTTTGTACGTCTGTCTGTTAATCATTCAGTGTTCTTACTGCTTCTATGTGTGTTTGTGTAAGTGTGGATCCATATAAGAGCCTTTAAAAGCGTTTATCTCCAAACTCTTCTTCTTCTTATACAGATATACTCCGTACAATCAAAAAATCTAGCTTGGCAACGGATTTCTAGCTAAGTTTAAGAAATCTGGTGCTTTCAGTTCCAATTTCAGAGGTTAATCTCAGTTGGTACAGAAGAGATGAGTGTGTACTCGACTGAATAAGTGAATGGAATGAAAAGAGATAAGAAAAATAATGATTCGATCTAAGCTGGAGTTTGTGCTCAGCAACTACTAAAGACAACTTTGTAATACGTTCGTTCTATAACTACTTAACAAATGACTCCGACTTGATTTGAGTTGAGTCGACCAACAAGTTTTGCTTCTGAAAGAAGCTGAAAAATTAAAACAGAACGAGTAGTAAAGGACTTACACCCATACAAAACACGATAAAATAAAAAGCCTTTAGGAAATGGAAATACACACTCCACTCTCCTCTCTATTCTTATTGTCCTCTGTGTGTTTCCATCATGCTCTTTGCACAGAGTAGTTATTATTATTATCACTTTTCTTATATACCTTTACAAAAAGCACGACTATTTCAGGTAGAAGAGCTTCCCTTCCTATAGCCAACTTTTTTGGGGTGATGCGCGATGCAATGAGTGCACTCCCATGCAAAGTGCACACTCTGCCAATGTCAATGTCAAAATTGATAGGAAAAAACGAAACCATATCAAAACACACTGTGCTTTTACAATGTACCACTCTGAAGCTGCTTTATGTACACACATACGTTCTTCCACACGTAAAATGCATACATAACATGCAATAATCATATTATAACTATATATACCAAAAAATACATGTAGTTACATATATCTCTGTTTATTATTGCTATTAGTATATGTACTATATACTACAAGATAATAAAACTAGCTATGTGTTGGAGATTTGAAGATCGGAAGATTATGTGGACGAGGAAGGGAAGAAGGAAAGCAAAGTAAGCGCTATAGTTGTAAAAGACGAAGATAATATGATGTTCCCAGATTCAAGAGACGAGGAATCAAGATTCCTACATTTTTTATCAAGACGACGAGGATAGGCAAGTATTATAATGACGCAGCTCTCCAACGACTTACTACTACTACGGCTCTATGCTATAAGTAATAGGCTAATAGTTGTAAATTGAACGAAGTAGTAGTAGTAGTGGGCTTTCTTTGCGTTTGTGTTGATACTGCTGCTGTTCATGGGCCCTTTGCCAAGTAGGTAGTACAGCAGTTCATTTTAAACGTGTAACTTTACCTCGGTCGTTATATTATTATGTAATTCAAGAGTCTAACCTATATACCATGCTTTATAAGCCTATACATACCACCTAGGCACCTAGGTATACTTTATCTCTACTACTTTGTGCGTGTTGATGCTGGAATAGTTATTTCTTAGTATGTGTGTGTGTTCCTTCTGTATTATCTGCAGGAGCTATGCGTTTTTGTACTTATATAGCTAAACAACCGTGTATTAAGTGTGGCATGATGTGGTGTGAGTATTATATTGTAATAACACATGTAAAAATTCTTCTTAGCTACTTACCAGTACATGTATTGGTATGTTATGCCATGTATCTATATGTAAGTTTGTAGATAGTGTGTGTGTGTGTGACTGACTTAAGTTGAAAACAATTTTGGATTGGCTGCGAAAAGAAAAGGTTGAAAAAAGTTGTTGGTGTGGATTTAAATCAATATAGTTTGTAGCTTTCCACACTTATCGTAGTCAGATGGTTAAAATAGAAGAATGCCTTAGTTTGCACATCTTTCTTGTCAGACTAATACGATCTTTACGTTCGCTTATTCGTGTTCGAGTCGTGCATCTTGATATTAGTAGAGATTATACATCAGTAGTATAAGTGATGATATTACATGATGCTACATAGGTAGTATACAAACCTATGGTGGAAAAATGCATTGAATTTAAATTGTATCTGTGTCCAGACTGAAATTGTGCTAAACAAGCTGAAATAATTTTAATGGGCCATGCAGCTATCGAGGTAAGTCTGTAAATTTTATCGAATATGCGTTGTGCAATGTAAATTGCTTTGCTCTGGTGATGAACAGCAGCAACCTGTAATAAGAACGGCTACAGTTTATGATGCAAAAGTTAACCACTTACTTACACGTCCTTTTCTTTACTGTTGGATTATGGATTGGCGTAATTTGGGGCAATTATCGACGTCTTCATCCTATACCTACCTCATCTACCTGTGTAGTCTTTATAATATAGATTTGCCTATGTATATATGTACTATATACAATGTAGATGATAAAAAGTATAGTGAGTTATTACCTGGATTGCCTATTATAAAATGTACTTACTTATGTGTATCACACAAGTAATTCCATCACATTCCCTACCAGAAGCTCAAATAAACTTCCTATGCTGGGCTAGAAGCAATTCCTTCAAGTTTTCACTTCGTTTTCTTACTTAAGAAAGTAGTTTATGAAAAAGAGGTTGCAGTGCAACATTTCAAACAGACACGTTTAAATCTTTTGTACATTTACTTTTAAAATCTATTAGGAAAATGGATAATCTCTCTTTGTAAAATCCCTACTTAGTTTTAGCGCTTTGTATGATATGACCTTTGTTTGTCTCTCACATTGAAACTAAACTGAATTGCGTGTGAATAGCGATTGAATTTTGCTTTAGAATAATATTATGCCACAGAAAGCATCTTTTTATCAAAAACTGTCTGAATCATTTTTCTATCAGCAAAACCAAACCCTAACTAAACACCAGTCTCAGTGAACATGCAATTTGTTTTTTATTTTCTACTTTTCTCACCTTTCTGATGCATCAGGTTGGAAAATATGACGCGGCCGACACTGATTGCAAACAGGCAGGTGGAGTTACCTAAGTGGAATTCAATCAAATCCCAACCAAGAACAATGAACAAACTTTTCCCCGCACTATTCACACTTATAACCAAGAAATTCTTCATCTTTGTCCAACTTCTTTACATTTTAGTTAAGCTATTACTTCATTTTTCTTAGAAAAATTTCTTTACCCGTATTTTGTCAATTCTCATGTAAGTAACACAACTTACATGCATTTCTCACTTTGTGTTACACTAAATGCATGAATGTGTTATTTTACAGTGCAATGCGTTATTTTCTCTACACTATTAACTATTTCAATTGACAATCTTTAGGTTTGAGAAATCCATGTCTGATAGTATCAAATATAATATAGAAAATGTATAAATATAAAAATAATTGTAGCCCAGTATATGTACTTTTACACAATGTCAATGTCAAGGTTTCCATTTGGAATAATGTGTGTAATAAGCAAAAAGTAGGTGTTGCTGAGACAGGCTGTTATATAATTCCTATTCCCTTTCGTTGGCCACACAAGCCATGGTTGTGCCCGGCACACAGGTGTTAGTCCTTGTTAGTAATAGCTTGTCCCTATATACTAATATATCCAAACCACAGCTAGTCTCATTTCGATCTGAGCTTAACAACATCCACAGTCTTTTAGTAGTAGCAAAAGGTAAGCTATGCAATTGTATATGCACTTTAGCCACCTATGTGTAATATAATCTATATATACATATAGATTATACGCATAGGTATAGAGAAAGTCAAAGTGTAACGATAAGGGTCAAGTTAACAACACATATGTAGTACTACACACTCGAGAGAGATATAAATGTATTTGAAGAAGACACCTATGTGTGTTACAGATATAACTATAGGAGTTTCTATATAGGTGGTTTATAAAGAGATACATGATATAGACGTGGTATAAAATAAGAAAATTCAGATGAGACCATTAGAAGACGTATAGAGTGTATGGGAAGAGCAAAGAGCAGAGAAGAGTGAAAAGATAGCGTTTGTCGAGGGAGACGACACTCCGAGTATGGATTTTCCATTGAATTTTATCTCGCCACAGGCCATTGCTGTCGTCTCCGTAAGTATGTAATCGGGAAGCATAAGGAAAGCCTTGAAGGAACAGCATAATCAGCATCCCTTCTATTACCACACGACCTATACAGGTCTGTAGCACTTCTGTTCCTGTCTGTAATGTGATGTGACGCTATGGGACGAATACAACCAGTTCCTGCTTTTCTCTGTCTGTCGTGAGTCGTGCCCGTTTCCATTCCTGATTCCTGTCTACTGTAAAAGGGAAATGTGTACGAATTTCTGTGTATTACATCAACTGCGTAGAAATAAGCAACTGTATATAGGTATGTGTCTTTTCTCTGATGCTCTCTTCTTACTTTTTCTTGGAGTTTACTTTGGTTTACTCTTTTTGGATGGGTGAGTCTGAGTGACTGAGTGACTGGACTTGGTTGGCTGGGCTTAAAGTACATCGGAGTGCCATATACTGATAGGAGTTGACTGTAATACAAGAAGGCAGAGAAAGAACCTGAATGTCTCACTCTGTGTAGTTTATAGAAAAGTCTTTTAAGTTCGTTTAGGTTTATCTACGCAATTTTCTGGTATTTGCAAGCTCCGTGACAAAGAAACTCGTTCTTTACCCCCACACTCATTCACGTTAGCCTAGGTAATGTGCAATTCGCAATGGCAACTTGAGGCTTTCCTCTCTAGTCCCTGTGACGATGATTGTAAGTAATGTCCAATTCTAATGTTCAACTATCGCTTCACCTCACTTCAACTTACAGCTTTATTTTATGTCCCTACACTCTTCCTTTCAATATTCAATCCAACCCAAATGACTCTTCCCCGACTCTATATAAAAGCTCCCGTGCTTAGATTGTCAAGTTTAGAATTACTATTGCAATGGACCTTCAGTCCTCAATTGGTACTACAGATAATATTATAAAAATTTTACGTTACTTACCTAACCACTATTAACTGTGGTGTGTTATTAACTATATAAGGTTGAGTAAACAATGCATTACGCTTTTGGCTATCCTGAAATCTACAGATACATTTTAAATGTATAAGTCATAATGTAGTAAATTTTTAAATAGTGGAATACAAAATTACCAACACAAGTTGAGAAATAAAAGAATAAATTCTCATTTGTACATTTATTTCTTTACAGTTGCCATAATGTATTAGTAAGGCTAATCAAGATGAAAGCTTGCGCCTGTTTGTTCATGCCGAATCCCTTTGTCTTTGACTTAATGGATTAGTTTCAAGCGTATACCATTAAAGAGACTTATTAAATCGTCTTAATATTATGTACAATATATTTAAACGAGACAAGTTACATTTATCCTTATGCAAACACTAATTAGTAATGTCGGGCAAGTTTATAGGAACTAGATTAACCAGAGTACAAAAATTACTCAAATCTCACATTAAGGTTCTCCCATTTTTATTTTGTTAATGTTAACTGTAATTTAATAATTACAGGACTACACATATACAATGCAGAGACAACCTTTATCTGTAGAACTGATGTTAGAATAAAATTGCTTGAGTAATTGAAGCCGTGAGACGTATAAAGATCAGATTTCAGCGGACGGTCAACTTTGACCTGCCATATAATAGGTGGGGAATGCTTAATTCCATGACAATTAAATGGATTGCCGAAGTTTGTCTTTATACGTCTCTTGCCTTCAATTGTATTAATTTCTACAGTGAGCAGAACTAGCAAATTAATTGCAGGCGATAAAGGCGAAAAAAGTTGATTTCTGCTTGGAAATGCAAATAACTGTTCCAGTTAATTTATTAGTGATTTTTATTGGTTTTTCAGGTTGTAGTGGTTAGTGAGAGGTTGAAACAATGGTTGAGTTCAATTATGAAAGATTTATACACACTTAGAATGTACACAGATAACATAAATCAGTTTCGGTTTCTTCTTTTCTATTATTCTCTGTGGCAGATCATTAGTGAGTAGTAAAAGAGCAAAGAACTACACACACACAGAGAGAATACTACAAAAAGTCAAGAAGCAAAGTTGACTTCGCATTCTCTACACTGTCAGACTGTGCAGAGAGATATTCAGATACTCCATCCAGATACTTGATGGCTAACTAACAAGTTAACTCGATTTTAAAGCTATTATGCCCCACTACAACCTTCCATAGACTCCTATTAACAACTAACTAGTACAAGTGGAAGCCAAACTTCGTGTTCCACTCACACTGCGTGTGCTCTATGTACATTACACGAAAATCTCCGGTTTACTAAAGCAGTGGCTTATAACGTGGAGAGACTGATGCTATTGAACATTGAACATGTTGATGATGATGTATCTCACAAGGCAAAAGCCAAATAAAGCAAAGGCAGTTTGCCATTCTAAGATGCGAGAGTTATATAAGCTGTGTATGGTAGTAGGTACATTCTACAATCAGCCTAGTTAATGCAATTCACATGGATTGTAAAAGCTGAAGTGGCACTACTCTGGACAGATTGACAGGGAAAGTCTGCATATTTATTTCACTCGTGAAGAATTCGCAGTCAAGTGCTGTGTGTGCCTCAGAGAGTGGAGTTATATTTGAAATTTATCTTTCTCTCAAGCTCTAATGCATCTTTCTTTATAGTTGTGTCGGCTCAATTTATTAACTTGAGTCAAGTCAACTTGAACTCAAGTGAGCAGCAAGAAGCACAAACGACTCACAAGCTATACATCCACATCACATCATCCCTCAGCTTCCCCACTTCAATCCTCATTCTACATTACCAAACCTTATTATTCCTACAAATAAAAGCTCCATGTATAAACACTATACATACCTATACGCTTGTGGGAAAAACTTTTCCTTCCCGAAATATAAATTAATGATTTCCCCGTGAATACAAAATATTTCCCGATTTTAAGAACAAAAAAATGTGCAAATCCCTTAAAAATTATCAAATTCTCTAAAATCCTTAAGATTTTTCAAATCTTTGAGGTTAAAATTTCTTTAGTAATATTTAAAAAAGGTTGAAATTTTTCTGTCTCCTATATCGTAGAATCTTGAGTTTTTTTCCACCAGGGCGATATATACCTATACATAGTTTAGTATATGAATTCATACGTACATAGTACATACATGCCCCTATGCTGTTCTAGTAGTTGTTGTTGGTTCCTGTTCTTCGGCTTTTCTTTCAAGTCTTTTAGCTGTAAAGTTACACTCTCTCACTTACTCACGTCACATCTCACACTATATCTCGTAGAACACACACACACAGTTAACTTTCAGTCAATGTTCAAGTTTAAGTGCACACCATCAAATCTTGTGTGTCCTTTTCACAATGTCCGTCTCATACTCAACGTTGAACGTACACTCGTTGGCTGCTGACTTTGCCTCTTGCTTGAATTTTGAATACAAACGCAAAAGAGAGAAGGAATCAAGTGAACTTCTCTAGCAGCCAAAAGTCTTGCATTCATCCATCCATCCTGGTCCTGCTATTATTACACGGTGCTCTATACGTAAAATTGCTATAGAATGTGTAATATTAAGATTGTAAGGGTTTCTGTCGTACTTGACGACTGAGTTGGTCCTTGTGTACATTAATTATATTTAATAGTCTCCTTCTGACAATTGTACAACTTGCTTTGGCTTCGAATTAACTACAGCTCAAAGTTAACTCAACTCAAATAAGCTTAACTATTTATAAAGCATTTGCAGAATATAATGTAGGTCAGATGTAGATGAACACAGCGCGTGCTCTCACTTAGTCCGTCTTTTCCCTATTTTATATTATTATTAGAAACTTCTACTTATATATAGTCTATACTTTATAATATCCTTTACATTTATATAGCTACATGCTTTAACTATGCAACGGATTTCTTATAAATATATAGTTTTACTATAGGCACTAGATTGATATTATAGTACACAAGACATGGTTTCATTGTTATGTTTGCTTATAATGCATATAGACAGCATATTACACACATTTGCAGTAGAATGGGGGAAATTTGTCTTCTATGGTAGTTTCAATTAGTGACAGCCAAAAGCGCACAGTTATGTTGTAATATTCCATTCTTCTCATAACAAGAATAGACAAATGTAACTGGAAGAAGGAGGAAGTGTGGTAGACTTCGATCTTTTCTTCTTCTTCATTCCATATGTACAAATGTATAATAATATCTACCATAGGAATAATATAGTCAGATTTCTCAATTACTACCATACACAGCAATGTAGTCATACTAAGTACCAAAGGAGTACCTAGTATATATATCTACATACAATAAATGTAATGTTTCGTGTAATAAATGTAAAGACGAGAGAAATATTTTATAAGTATGAAAATGAAGTAGTGGTAAAGGCATACTGTGAACCCATGGACGTGGAATGGGTAAGAAATCCTGAGGAATGACTTGATAAGTCCAAAGAGAAATGATAATGGCAATAATACGTAGATTATGGATTGGTTAACACATACTAGAATTTCTTATGGCTTATGAGTACATATGTATCCGTATAGAGGATGGTAAGATGTGAGTAAGGATGAATTAGACGGAGAGAGCGGAGTAATAGTAAAGTAAGTGAATTGAAGTTGAGACTTGGGAAATCTAACTGATGCGTGAATTCTTTGTCAGAGAGTCCATGGAGAATAGTTTAGCAGGCTTGGTTTGACTTTCTCTCTCTCTCTCTCTCTCTCTTGCTTCAACGAGCAACTTCACTTGGCTTACTTGGGTGCACTCATGAAAAATATGTAACAAATTAATGAGCCTCATTTGTATCATCTAGCAGAATGGAGCTCCCTTTGAATTAAATCTTCCAAAGCAAAGGAGCAGAAACTTGGGCACAATACGTCATACAACCCAACTCTAACCGAGACTTTCCTACTACTCAATCTTCTCTCTTCTATATGTAGTAATCGCAACACTCTCTCTCTCTCTTGGATATTTTCGGATATTCCACACTATAAGCGAACAAGACCGTGTTTTCCAATAAATGTGTGTCAGACTCAGAGAATGTGTATAGAGAGAGAAGTAATGGCGAAAGGATATTACTACACATAAAACTACTAATAATATTAGCAAGGCTACAAATAAGATTTCCTTGCTTAGCTTTTAGGTATAAGCAACAGAAGAGGGAAAGCAAAGGAAAAGATGTCTTTCTACAACTATATAACCTCCTAATGGTCCTTGTGTGAATAAGTACCCCCAGCTAGTTAAAATTATCGACGCTTTATGGGATTCTCATCCAACCCTAATTTATCTTCATTGTTGATGCTCTTGATAAATATCGCTAATAATGCATGATCCTCAATCACACAAACTTTCATACTACACGAATTACTTAACGGATTTCCTACACAAATGAAACATGCAATCATTAATTAATACCTAACTATTCTCTATTCATATAGTAAATCAATTTTAATTATAGTGGAAAAATTATTTCGGTAAGGTTAATTTAATTAAGAACCTACCGAAAAAATATTATCCAGTACAAAATAAAATTTAGATACATTATATATAGATCCCTGTTACGTTCCTTTTGTATATGTAAATGTAAATATTGTGGTATTTAACAAAACACGCATAAAAACTGAATGCATAGTATCCAGATTTCCTTTTGTGTGAAGGAAATTTTTAAATGTAATTAATTTGGTGTTTAAAATCACATTTAAGTATACCAGAGAAGTTTAGCTGCATTTAGAACGAAGATTGCACGGTGTAAGTAATTTGATTTGTCAATAATACTTCGGCGAGATTGTTGATGGTTGACACTTAGGAAATCCCTGTATGAGTCACAATTGCCACACAATGTCGAATGAAATGAGAGTTATTTACTTTGTATTTGTTGGACTGTAGGTAGTTGTGGTAGTTCTCCCCGTACATTATTCTGGAGTAAATTACTTTTCGAGTCATTTAAGCAGATTCTATTGTAATAATATTTGATAATATAATGTAGTATTTGTGTAGTTGCCTGTGTATTGCGTAGTATTACATAATAATGCATTACTAGATAAGTCCACGTAGAATTTGCAGTTTGGGTCTTACTAATGCACACAAGAGTCAAAGCATATAACAGCTACAGCATTTCCCTTCCTTCCTGCAGAGAAATGGGCTAAATCCTATTATCTATCTTGAAGGAGAGCAGGAGACTGAAACTTCGTTTTGAGCGTATACACGAACATTTTGTTGGAAATACATCGCATTTCCCAAGTAGTAGTTGTAAATAGGAAAAGCATGTGGTCGAATGCAGTGAGAAGATATATCGGCATGGATAGATGCAATTTCGGTATCGATTTGCCCCTCCTTGGCCCGATAATATATGTTGCGCCGTGTAATGTTTGTAATGTTATTTCTTACTGCTCCACTGCCATCACTATCATGTATTACATAACATTAGCTTAGCTAACATTAGTTGCTTTTGCTTTGCACAGTTCAAATACAACCTCTAGGTACCTACCTATACACCACACACACACACAGCTCTCTAATATCACACAGACAAGTCAAAAGTACTTATTTCGTCTTTGCTCTCTACACAGTCCTCAAAACGTATATAAAGGCGAGCACATACAAAATACTTCTATATAGGAAAATCCTTATGCCTCCAGCACTCTGTTATATAAATCCCGTGTACTGTTTGGATTTTACTAAAGTATGAGTTCTAGGAAACATAAAACGAATCCAGAAGGCACATCATACACTACAGAAGCTGCCAAGATACTCCATTAATACTACATATAAGGAAAATATCTTTGTAAATCATTTTGAACCGAAATGTACCTATAGCTTCCTACATTTCCATCAAATAAGTACTACTAGACTCACATAATGCACTTTCGAGTGAGCTGCACGAGTATTACTATTAACAAATGTGATTTCGAGATAATACACATAAAATGCATAGGCGAAGTGAAATAGTACGTGATGTAGAGTATATATAACATGGAGAGAGTGTACAGGGGATGTAATTGGGAATGACATCCAACTGATTATGAATGTGTCTACCTGTCACACATGCCAAGGTAGCGAATTGGGTTGACAAAAAAGTGTTGCATGCGAATGTCATCATCATTCCTTAACTAAACGTGCACCTTCCTATTCAATTTTAATATCAACCCAATGCAATGACTTGACTAATATTGCACTAAACTATAGTATATCTTATACAGATAGGCATCTTATAGTCATAAATACAAATTGCATATCTATATACCTATCTAGCATAGTGTGTTATATAATCAAGTATAACTTTCGTACATATAAAACGCTGTTTGAGTGCGAGTGATACTTCTCCATTAGCTGAGTGAATAGTAACGTGTGTGTACCGCGTTGTGTGTCCTGTACTACTCACTACTCCACAATCAGTTATTTATGAAATTGACTAAGCTATCTGTTTCATAAAAGTACATAATGGTGGAAAAAACTCGATTCTGAGATTTCCAGGATACAGGGAAATTTTCAGCTGGGAAAAAATCGGGAAAATCTTAGATTTTAGACAATTTGCTTGTCTTTACGTGATTTTCAAATTTTTTTACCATAAAATCGGGAAATGTTTGTATTCACCGGGAAATTCCTCACTATAGGAAATAGTTTTTTCCACCAGTGTATGTATGTACATAATTATCTGTGTAGCTTTAATGTGTTGGTACTTTATTGCTGTGGTATTGTAGCGTAGTGTACTAGACTGTTCCTTTATGCATACTTGATACAGTAGTGCTATTAGTCACTGGAATTTTTACAGTGCAGAAGTCAATAACTTGCATGAGACATAATATAGAGCTGAAAAGCTACTGCATTGCATGATACTGCATTGTGTGATTACAGAATAATAAGGAAACATTATTGCAAATCTGTGTGCTTTTATATACAGATAAGTGTAGTACTATACTTGATGTGTGTCCACATGTAAAGCATTATTGGGAGACGTAGAGAAGAAGAAGGTGGAGGACTTTTGTGAGTCGAAGTGAGTGTAGTGTAAATATCCGGTTTCTGCATGGGTTTTGGTTCTTTTGCTCTGATATATTTGACATAGGTTGCTATTTATTTTTTGTGTGAGTTTGTATTTATTATTTGTGTGTGGAGGTAGGTTGGATGGTTGCAGTGGCAAATGTTCTTGTTCCTTGTCATCTTTTCTCAGGTTGCGAGTATCTATTGAATTTGTGTATTTGTATTATCTGTTAAGATATGATGTAAGATGCGGTTTTATGCTTCTTTAGCCCTGTCTCTGAGCTTGTCCATAATACATAATTTCTCCGCAGGCTACTTGCATGGAAGTTGTTTCCTTGTATTGTACTTTGTTGTGTATTGTCTGTCGGTTCGGAAGGCCAACTTAATTTTAAGATCTGCTAGGTGGAGGGTCGCAGCTATGAACATCCCAACTCCATGTGATATCATTTATTGACAATCCTATTTCTTATATACACACTATCTTACAGATTTTTACAGAACATGGTATTTCTAAAGTCACAGTACCTATATCTACTCTATATATTATTTTATTAGTTGTGTTTACCATAGGGCTCTTGTCTTTTTCTGCGGTTTACTATATTCATAACGATACACAGACTTTTTTATTTTTCTTTACTGTTACCTAGAACTTTTTCAGCATTCTTTTAGCCATAAGGGAAAGAGAGTTCTCTGTCTTCGAGATATCCTGGCAGAGATAGCTGTAGAAAACACTGTTATTTTTTATACGTGAGGAATCCTAGAAGAGTTTTACGTGAAAATATCTTGTACGCATAAAATGTGTAGCACATAGCTTTTTACTACAGTAGATTTCAGACAAGCAAATACCGTAATGCGTTAATGGCACTGAGAAGTATCATGAAACAACGTGGAGAGACATGTACTACTAGAAGCTTTGCTTTCTTTACAAAAGCAAAAGGCAAGGGTTGTTTGGAACAGCAGCTTAGTGTTGTTTTCTTCCCCCTTCTCTCTCTCTCTGTAGAATTATAACGTAATGCAACGCTTTTGAGAGTTTTTTACGTGATATGATGATGTCTGCTTCTATGTATGTATAAATAATGATGCCCTAGAAGTAAACAAATCTTCAAAACCAATTTGTTGACCCCTTGACGATGACGATGGCTATAGAGACGTATAAACCTAATATGAAATGAACAGAAAGAGGGAGTAAACATTTCATAATAATAAGTTGAGTAGTTTTTGCATTACATTCATGTGTCAGGCTGGTGAATGTGAAGACGACTCCATCACATTGAATGCAACAGTAGTGTACTTGCTCTTTGTTTCCATTATTTTATAAAATATGACAAGAGTGCTTGATTCTGTGTGATGTGTGGTGAGCATACGCCCATATTATGTGCCAGCATCAAAATTATAAATGAATGGCCCCTATAAAAACTTTTATGATATTATATACACAAACAAGAGTGTATTCTTTATTACAGCTGGAGCAATGTACAAGTGTACTATTATGTATAAAAATATGAAATAGTTTTAAGTGTAAGTATATCGCGTATTCATTTAAGAAAAATGTTATTATATCGCGTTTGCCTGCATTGTATCCTGATGATAAGTACTTCTGCACTCTCCGCACTGTACAATATCAAAAATGACCCTTAGGCCAGGCCACGACTACAAAACGTGGAATAAAGACTTAAGTTACAGTCCAGATGTCTCAACTTCCATTCCGTAATGAGGATTCATTGTCACATTTACAACAATAAACCACAATACGAGTCTCTATGTAAAATTTAACGTTTTATGTACTTAAGCTTCTGCTATCTAATATGGGATTATCTCTGTCTGTAAGATATACGAAGAAAATATTCAGAAGGAGAATGATTTGCGTGAGTGGACCTATACAGAAACTTCTTTTTTGTCTGAGTTATTTTTAAAAATGCAAATGTATTTATGTAAAAGAAAATTATTTATATTCTTTGACCTGTGTGTGCTGCGTGAAATAATTGTGAATGTTCCGTTGCAAATGCTCACAGGCTTGTTTTACTTAGTACGCTAGAAGAAATCAGTGAAACTATCCACTGGCGACTGGACGGATATTATATTAGTCGTATATCGTATTATCAGAATAAGACTTTTATGATAAGACAAGGGAAATGAGTTATAAGATAAGGTCAGCTTTTTCTGCTTTTCATATACAAATTTCGTGTTTAATGTCTTGAATGGTTAATTGAGAAACGGTAAAGATCTAGTGGATTTCTTGCATGTTCTCCAAAAGATAATTAAATATCCGCAGCGTCATTCCACTTTCCTTTCTAATTGTGACTTGGCAGTTCCACCAGTATAAACAGATAAAATTAACTTAGGAAACGAACTTAACGAAGCCACAACAGTCCAACACATTTGTGAAGTAGTCATTCGTAACTGTTTGTGTTTACGAAACAAAGAATTGTACTACACAAAACAATGAAACAGCAAAATAGTTAATATTCTGTAAATTACGACACAAACACAATTTCAAGTATATCTCAGCGAAAAACGCCCCCATATAAAGCTACAGCTCTAATCTAACACATTCTGCCATTATGTCTTATATAAAAACTTATTGCATTGGCAGACAATATTCCTGTAAAAAATTGCTAACCGCTTGGTAATCACTTAAAAACAAACAATCTGCATATTAAGTTGAATGGAAAGCTGTCTATCTCATTGAGAATATTAAAAAGCTTCGAGTACAGCAAATTCGAATGGTTATATTCATGAAATGTGCACACAGACACATAAAACACAAAATGAATGAAATGAAAGGTAGTAATTTTTTGCTTGAGAAGATTAGGGCATATTTGCTGGTGATTATTGTACGTACTGCTGTTGTACATGTAGGTACATTGAGACTTGAGAGAGTCGAGAAAAGGATTGACTTAATCTAATTCATCCTATGTACAACTTACACACATAGCTCGTTGTAGTTTGTCTTATGGCAATTGCCGATTCTGTATAGTAGGTAAGAATATCATAATACATTTTCGTTTGATGATTTTGGTTTGACTTGACCCGAGAGTAGTAGTGTAGTTTGTAGTTTGAGTGAGTGAGTGAGTGCAATGCAATCCACTTCCAGTTTAGTGTACAGACTAATAAAGCTTAGGTATTTCAAATAATGCACATCACACACATCTGAACGGAACGAACCTCACAAAGATGCCTGCGGAGCACGTAGAGTATAATTTATGCATTAGTGGTTGCTTGTTTACTTTGATTTGCTTTAGCAACTACCTATACACAAATACATGTATCATAGATGTACTTATATAACACACGTACTTAGATATAGGCTGTGTGTAAATTCTTTATAAGTACAAGTAGTAGTCGAGTCAGTAAAATGTAGACACTTGGATTCATTTGTACTTTTTACATGCAATGTGTAATTATATAGGGCTATATGTATTTTAGGTGTGTTTTTCTAATGGCATAGCATGAATTTTTCGGTGTGTGTGTGCATTATTTATTTCTTGTTGTAGTCAGAGTGGTACCTATACAAGAGTGTAGCACGTAGCCGTGTAGTTTGGTTGTAACTGCTAAATTATGTTATCTTTATGATACGTTACGTGTGTTTGTACTTGATCTGTTTGCACTATTTTATCAATAATGTCCGTGCAGAGATCATCTAGCAAAAAACGACGGCAATTTTCCTACACATGCACTTTGTACTCCTATTAGAGTCTTCTTTGTGCCTATAACTTATGTATTGACAGTGAATGATTTCACAGTCACGATAGATTTGCTTTTTTATTTGTATGCAATGCTATACCTATGTATACAAAGCATTGTGTATAGAATACAATGTATCTACAGACCTAAGAAGGTTATAATTAATTTTGGTAATGTATGTGTATGTAATGTATTTGCACACATTTGTTTTATTTCAGAGGAAATGTCAGTGGTGCAGTTATTTTGTAGGAAGATACAGTTCACTTACCATTTTGCTAGGTATGTGGTGTATCTTTTGGTGTGACGGGGTAAAGTATCAAGTGAAAACAGGGAACTTCTAGCAGACGGAATGAATACTTGCAATTACAGTAATTGATATTGCCCCAAGGTGTCTGCAGTACTCCGTTTCTCTACTACATCATTTTACTTTAGGTAGAAATGTACATGCACCGGAGTTCTTCTCTGGTCCTTGTTTTGTTTGTTGTGTATTAATGCTGGACACATGTACAGAGTGTTCACAACAAAACAAATGAATCACATATCAGATCTCAACAGAAACAGAGTGGATAGCCTGACCTGGATGTCTGGCGCTACTCCGAGTGATTCATTCTGTTCAACTTGCATTGTCGTAGGATAAAATACCCAACATACATAGAAATACTATACGAATTCTGTAGTTTACGTATATGAGACTGTGTTATCTATTTACCCTGGTTCGTTCTGTCTCTCTGCTGCTGCTGGAGAATCTTTGTATGAAAACGTAAAGCTTCCAGATAACGAATACCAGCACACTATGTACCACATGGCTGTTTTAATACAGTAAGCAGCCTTAATGTATCCGAAATTATCTTTATGTGCATGAACAGCAAAAACTGAACAGTGACACAAATATTTATTGTTATTTCCCAACTCATAAACATAATTTCTTAAGCAGACGCATTTAGATATTTCATATGAGATAAAAAGGCAATGCTTATAATATTTGATGACATTTCTGTGTCAATTGTAAAAGTAGCTTTATATTTTTTTAATTTTTCAACTAGGGACAGCAGGGGAAATAAAATCATACCTATAGATATGTATATGGTAAGTATAGCGTTAACAGGATATAAAGGCCCTACTATGCACTTTTGTCCTTTTTAGGTCTGTAATTTACATATGTACTGTCGAATGTAAAGTGTTCACCGAGAATCTCAACGAAATATTATATTTACACTGGTAAAGGACGACAAAAAGTTTAAAGCATGTACAGTAAAATGATATACTAATGTATAGGTATATATATAAGGGAAAATGTATGACAGGTTTATATATAGGGATGTAGAATATATAGGAGTGCATTATTGGGGATGTGGAAGGGAAGATGATATAGGACTGCGTGAAACGGACGTTTGAGACAGAGGTTGAGATGGGTGTACTGTAGTGTGTCAATGTCAAACAAACCTAGTCATCCCTAGTCGGGTTGCTTCTCCTTCCCATACATGACAGTACACACACACTAATGATATTTCCACATAGATGTAGTTACCAACTTATAACCCACTAGGCCACTATTTTTACGACATCGTGTTACTGTGTTATCATAATGGGCTTTTGTTTAAGTTCAAAATTGACATTTAGTATTCAATATTCAAACCAAAATCACATAAAAACTTTTAGGGCTCTATTAATACTCAGGCTAAGCAGGATTACTTACAACTACAAACAAAACACAAAAATGGATTAATAGAAACAGTATGAATGCATAAATGATTTACCTACAGAATACATAACATTGTCAGAGATTCAATTTCAGAGATAAAAGAAAACTGAAAGACCTACATATATGTATGCTAAAGAAATATATTTGAGTAATTAAGAAACAAAGAGACATCGAACTTTGTGACTTTATAAAAATGTTAATCTTTGAAAACATCAAAATGTAAACAAAGTAAATGAGCTTATTTAATCAGTTGTTTTGGAGCAGGTTATTTGTCCAAGTGAACGTTTGTACATTTCAACTAATCAGTTCAGTTCATGCGGCAGAAGGTAGGCAAACAAAACGAAATATTTTTAATTCCTTTGAAGTATAAACTCATATACATTAAATGACACAACACAAGAGGAATCATGAGACATCATCATCAACATCCAACTTGTTTAAACCCTGATCAAATATTTACACAGGGAACTTCTCCGCATTACGATTTACATCATTACTCATTAAGCATTCCTAATACCTACCAAATACATACAAGACACATTTAAATCTAATATGCTATACTGTACTCATCAATGCATTACAAATACCTAAATTAAGTTCTATACTCAATAATGCTCATATATAAACAATTTATTATTGACTGTTTTGTTAGTCTCTTTCTCCCACTCACTATTCATATCAGTAATTTAATGATCCTAATCCTCTGATGAAAAAATCATGCAGAGAAAATAATTTACAGCATGCTTACATAACTAATACACATAAAGATAAAAATAGCAGCTTTGCAAAAAAAAACAGGAAATAATATGGAAAAAGCAACCGTGTATTTATCTGTAACTACTGACGATGAGAAGAATAAATTTGATAAGAAGTACTAACCTTAGAAGATTTTGGAGTTTGAGAATCTGTTCATTATTTCTTAGCGCAGTGTATGCACTTTTATAAGTTGTAAATCGATTTTTAGTTTCCAAGTAGGTGTATACTCTAAGTAAGTAATGTAGGAGTAAACTGTGATATGAGCCCCTACTAAATTTTTAACTGCACTTAAAACTTGTTAGTAAAACTTTGTTTGTAGGTATTCAGGTTTTGTATACACATACAGATCGAGTATAGGTAAGGTAGTACACGTTGTAGACACTTTCTTATTTGAGTATGGTTACGTAAATCTAATCCCACAAGTACAAGATTTAACTTTAGATTAGATATGTGAGTAAAGTCAAGTAAAATCTCTCACAAAACTAGCCCGAGTTAATTTCTCTTGTTAGCAACAAACTAAATGAAACTCACACTTAACTTTTTGCTGCACACATTCATACACACACACTTGAGACGGCAGAGGTGCACGGAGAGTTCCAGTTTTTCAGACCGTCGTCTCGCTCGTCCCTCGTCGTAAACTACAGACAAACTTTTAATCGTTCCCTTTCCAAACAGTAAGTAAGGATCGCAATCAGCAATCTTTTTAGTTTATACGTGGATATAATATGCGAATATAGTAAATAGTAAGGGCTCGCACTAGCAGTTAATTAACTTTTCCAGGTTTTTGCATGCAAAATTCACATACCAGGTATGAATTCGAATTTAGGAAGTATATCTGTCTGGAATCGTGTCGCCTGAGA
This sequence comes from Pogonognathellus flavescens, assembly GCA_019776165.1. Lineage (NCBI taxonomy): Eukaryota > Metazoa > Arthropoda > Collembola > Entomobryomorpha > Tomoceridae > Pogonognathellus > Pogonognathellus flavescens. The sequence continues at coordinate 80,824 of JABASD010000073.1, read as the reverse complement.
TTGTTAATTGCACAGATATTCCCTAAAAATATAATGTTGAGAGAACGCACAATCTCTAGATCCGCTTTCTTTTTCGGTTTCTTTGAAAAGTACTTATAATATTCTGAACAGCTACACCTTTTACTACCTAAGTAATTACACACGGAGCACAGTAGAGCACCACGACAACTTTTTCTTGAATAAAGCAAAGCTTGTTTCTATTTAGTATTGTGGTAGATAAGTATCAATCAACAATCAAGGCTGGTTAAAAATGCATGTACAGACACTGTCCAATGCATAGGAGACTATATAATAAATGTGAACTACCTCTTCTGGAGTAGAGTCAGCTATAGTATATACTATTATGCTTATTGTTTTTGAACTTGAAACACTCGTGTGAATAATTCACACGGTTTTGTCGGTTTATATATCAACAATCCGTGCATACGAACACACAACACACAAAATGAAATGCAATCTATAAATTATACTGGAGAAGACTCGCCTACAAGTGTATTTGCAATATAATTTATATATAGGTATCCCTATATATATACTTTTACCCTGTATTAAAAGGATATAATATTTATATGTAAGCAGAAACACTGGAATTGCTGTCACGCTCAATACTATTTTGCTGCAATAATACGTGCAAGTTGAATTTTCTCCTTCACTTAGTATTTTCTTGCAGTTTGTCTCTCCACAAATCCTTTCTACGCGAAGTTAGTCGACTGTTCTATTAGTCACAGAGTGTGCACTCATGTATTTATGAAAAGCCGAGCTTTTTTACATAATACGCAACACACGAGAGAGTAAATGTACGAGACAGACAGTTTGTCTTTTGTTCTGTGTGTTTTTATTGGGTGCACGACAATATTTCACTAGCTGTCACTCACTTCCGCCAACTATGATCCAATATACCAAGTAAAGAGTTTTATTGGGAAATTTGCCTGTTTTTTCGTCTATTTAGATAAAGTACACGTGGAATATTTTCGTGGAAATAATGGGAAGGAGTATGGCAAGTTATTGTATTAAACGATCAAGAGAGAGGAACAAGAACCACCTCCTAGTACGGCTGTAGTAGTTTTTGAACTGTGTGTGCAATATTATGTGAAACAATATGCACTGTGTGTATTTATCAGCGATTTTTCTGCAAATATAATGCACACAATCAGCACATTTGCTTTCACCTGTGTAGGTTGACTCGCAAACGCATACACAACAAGAAAAGTAAGCTTAAGTATGCCTTGTGTGATTTTTAATGGAACACAAAGCACAAGAGACGACTCTGTTTTCTTACTTTTAGCTGAGAGAGGAAAACTTTTGCACTTTTCTTCCTCTTCCTCCTTTCACTCACTCAACATCAGTTAAACTCCACTAGCTCACTCACTCACATTCAGTTTTCTGCAACTAAGAGTTTTCTTTTCGTCGCGTAATCTGCACGCGGAATCAAATCAAATTAAGTTCGGCCCGTTTGCGTGCTTAATACAATGAACACACAGACTCCTACAAACACACAACACATTCATAGATGACCTTTCTTTACAACACAACACTTTTTCTTATTCGGTCTAGTTGAAATCTACGAAATTTTTCTATTTTTTTCAGTTGTTCACAAAGTACCCGGAAAATCTCACTTTATTTTTTCTTCACTAATTGTTAAAGCTTCACATGAGATTACACGAAGTAAGACTGAGACAACCAAGACTGTCCTATTGTTACTTATTACTGTATTTTTTGCCTACGGAAGTATTTAGTAGTAGGTAAGTAGGTATGTGAGGTATATGAGACAGAGAGAACGGTAAATATCTCATTCGGAAGTTGCTGATGAAAAGAGCACGCTTCAGAAGAACGGTTCACATAGAGTTAGTATTTATACGATGAACAATCCGCGTGGACCAAGTTGACGAGAGCACAGTCGACTGTGGAATGGGACGGGAAAACACACAGTGCAATTGCTCCCGCACTCTCACAATTCCCCCAACCAACCGCCCCAGAAGAATTCCCCTTTATATTTTGCCCAACTACCTTTCGGCCGTAGCTTTGCCTTTCAGTCGAGTACTTGCAACTTTAAGCTATTGCTTGTTCTTCTACTGTTCTGCTACACTATTTCCTAGTTTCCTTTAGGTACCAACAGTAAGCACCAGTGTATCTGTCTCTTCTTCTCGTAGTAGTAGTAGTAGCAAAGCAACTTCTTCCTAACTAAAACACACACAAGGCACAACCTGCGCCAGAGAGACAGAGAGAGAGCAGATCACAAGTATCTTCTGTGCTGTGCTTTACCCCAGGCAAACAGCAACGCACAACACAACCCACATATACACACTTGCTTACTTTTTCAGACTTCCACCACCACCACTACTACACTTTTATCAACTTACAGTTCTTCCACAGCCCTAGCTGTGTGCTGTACTGCCACACACGCTCCGTCCTCCTCGCACGTAGATATCCACCAAGCTGTACATGTTGAGTAAATTTTTTAAATAATGACCATGTCCATTCTAAATGATACATTTGCAATTTTTAAAAACGGTAAACCATAGGGAGAGAGAATTAAAGGATTTTTTATAGCTTGGTAGAAAAAATGTTGACTTTACCACTGGTATTTTTTAGTAAGATATTTTGTTTTTATTCATTCTACTTGTATTACAGATCAATTTTTTCATGCTGTGGCTCTGGTTCTTGTTGTTCAGTTAATTGGCACTGGAAAATTGTTATTAGTTAATAAGTACACATTTGACTTAGGGAAAAGTTATTTACTAACACTAGTACATAGTAGTAATAGGTACTTACAGATTCATTCATAAAATTGTAACTTTATTTTCATTTTCCTCAACTGTTAAATTCTTTATGAATGAATTTACAGGAAGTAGGTACTATTCATTTTTGCAGGATCATCAATTATTTATGGCTCATAGGTACAACTGGGCATTGTACGAACTAATTGCTTTGCATTACTTATTTAAGATCTTCTGAATTCCTATGAGATTAAAGATGTTATTTTCCTGCGTGTTTGTTAGTAATGCATTTGGAAGGTTCTGTCTTTCAAGGTTGTACTATTCTTGCATTTTACTTTGGTTCATTTTACTCACCTGTAGTCGATATTCTTATGGGTATATTTGTGAGTTAAAATTATTTTGACGCTTTTTACCTAATGAATTCTTGGGTGGGAAAAGAAAAGGGTTGAAGAGTATATAGAGAATGAGAGAATGGCTCAACGATACCGTTTAAGAGTTTGATTGTGCGGTTGTATTTGTAAATGAAAGGTTTATTTGGGTATTGCAAAGCAAGGTGGGTAAGAAATGGAAAGGTGTTGCCTTTGTCAATTTGTTCCAACAAAGACACACAGGAAGTAGGGAAGAATGTAATTGAAATCCTCCAAGTTTCTGTGTTCTATCATGCGGAATCATCCAGAATCCTCCATTCATTGGGGATGGCTATAGAAAATATTTTCATGTAAACTTAAAATTAAAACATCTATAGCAATGTTCAATATTTAATACTTATTATGCTTAAAACATGCTTAATACACATACGGATGGATATTTCACCTATAAAGTTTGTAAGAATAATTTGTAAATCTTCCCCATAATAAAATGAGGTGTATTTAAGTAACACAAATATATAGCAAGTCAAAAGTATTCAAAAATCTTAACAATTCACTTCATCCAAGTTTAATTTTGACTTCCATGATATGTTTGCATGTATTGGTTTACATACACAGCTAAGAGTTAATTAAATACATTTTCTTGTTTCCCCTACGTACTTATTCATTATCTTGTGTTTCTTTTTGTTTGGTTTTGTTTTGTCAGTGTCATGATGACGTAGCATCCTAATGACAATTAGGTATAGCTTACATGACACATTCACGCATCCCTATGAGAAAACATAAGGCGGGTCCACAAAATATCTTACTAGCTGCAGCTAAGTAAAAATACAAACAGAAGAACCAAAAAATACGAACTTCTCTTGCACATACATATAGGTACACAAACAAGGTACAATATCTTACTTATATATTTTCCTAGAATAACATTAATACACAGAATGGTGGTGCACAGAGAAAATATGATTTCAGTTAGGGTCTATTAATTTTTGTTAGGGTAGCCTTGTTGTAGCCTGGCTGGCTGTAGGATGATTGCATGCAGGGCACGTAATAAATAGCAGTAATGACATGCAAGCGGCAAGGTTAAAGACTAGTAGGTATGTAGCAGTAGGCATGAAGTGTGTGTAGGTCCAAATGCATTTATTTTTCATACAACAAGAAATTACAGACATTTTGCCTTACTTGCATCACAATACAATAAATAGCCACTTAGAAAGAAATCAAAATTACTATGTGCCTTGTACATTCATTCCTTCTTCGTGCATGGCAAGCAGAAGTCCTCTTCAATCCAATAATTTTGTTCATCTTCATTTTTTTGGTATGGTGTGGTCTGTCTGATTTGCAGCTATAGGCATGTTATTATTCCTACTCCAGGCAGACGCGTTTTACCCCAATGCCCTTGCCTTTACCATTTCCCACTTCAGAGAAAGACGTTTCTTTTTGTAGCTTAATACAGAAATATGACTAAAGGTACATTTTACTTTTTCTTTGCACTAAAGCAATTTGCATTGGAGCTAAGGCATTATAGGTACCTAAAGTGCATAAGAAATGGTGCCTTGTGCTAAAGATGTGTATTTTTGATTATGTATTCTGTTTTTGTGTATTCATGCGTACGAGCCATTATGAGCAGCCATTAAAAAGTCAGAATATAATAAAACTAAACATTCTTATTTAATTACTATGTGCTGCTGCTGATGTGATAAGAGAACAGTTTGTAGGTAACTACATGCTTTGAAATGTAATTAAAGTCTGGGATGCCGAATTGCCGAGAGTGCTGAACCCAATTTAACTGTCGTAAAGTCTTCAGGAATTGGAGTAACCACTACTTCCCTAATTTTTCATTTCGGTAAGTCTGTCTTGCACTTATCAAAGCTAAGTGGGTCTTAACTTTATAATTGTTTTTATATACATACCTCCAAAAGTATATACGCCAGGTTTTAGTTAGCTGCCTAGGTTAAGCACAAAAGTAGTGGCCATATATAATACTAGTAGTATCCATACATACATATTATGATGTGTATCATGTTGTTGTGTAATTTTAGTAGACTCGTTATAAAATAATACAATAATATTTCGTGTAATGAAATGTAACTATTAATGCATTGTTTTTTAGAGTGCCTGTGTGGTTGTAGACCGTATAATGTTGTAAGAGTACATAGACCTACAACGTAACTTGCTTAACAATGGCATGGCTGCGTCTTTTACATTTTACATAGATACGAAGATATCCTGTAATATTTTCAAGGGAAAGAGTATAAGAAGCTTTGTCAATTTAATTGATTACTTAGTACTGTATTACTCATAAATGAATTCGCAATAAGTAGGAAAAACAGCACTTGCTTTTGTATGCGTTCATAGAAAAACAACAATTCGGACAAATTCATCATATCATTATGGAATATAATACGCATATTAATAGAGAAGAGTGCAGCAGCTACGTTTATTTCTACATAAACTATATAAGAGAATAATTTACTGAGAATTCAAAATCCCGTGCACATGTATGGCTTAACATAGACATGTCAGAGTTACATCACTCAATTACCTCTGTTTGCTAGACATGCTGTGTGTGCAGTGAATTGTAAGTGGAATCGTATTAAGTTATCCCATGTTTCAACTTACATGATTTCATGCAATAATCACGCAATCAATCCATTAAATAAGCATCCATCACAAAATTGCGAATCAGTGCTACATATAAAACAGATTTCTTCCGCTAAAGACTCCAGTTTAAAATCCCTTTTCAGACGGAAGCAACTTTCTTTTTCATCAGACAGATAATGGCAGAATACAAATTAATTCATTTCAATACGCGATTCTTAGCAGAACCAATTCGCTTCATTTTTATGCAAGCGAATGTTGCTTTTGAAGATATTCGGGTAACTAACGAAGAATGGGCGGAAATCAAAGAAAGTAAGTAAACAGTGATAAAAAAGTTTCATTCGTAGATATTACATACCTATAAGTAGCTTTTTTAACTAAATTAACTAATTAATTAACTTCATTTAATTAAAAAGCATAAAATAACGAAAAAGTGCAAAAAAGCGACTTTTTTGGTCTGTGGTTAAAAAGTAAATTACAGCATATTTTACAGATACTCGGTTTAATCAGCTACCGATGTTGGAATTGGCTGACGGGAGAAAGTTGAGTCAATCGACGGTGATCTGTAATTATTTGGCAAGACAATTTGGACTGATTGGAAGGGATGAGTGGGAAGCAGCACGTTGTGCAGAAATCGGAGATAATCTGCGTGACATCCGACAAGGTTAGAATTTGCATTATTTTCAGGTGAAAGAGTCAACATTGATGAGTTGATTATAATCTTGGCGTGTTTCAGAATGGCGGAAATGTTTCTTCGAGAAGGACGAAGAAAAGAAAGCGGAGCTTAAAGTCAGATTCGTCAAGAAGGTGGTACCCCGATTTTTCGGCACAATAAATGAAATGCAAACCGAAAACGGAGGACAGTGGATAGTGGGAGAAACTCTCACTTGGGCTGATTTGGCTTTTGCGACCAGCGCTGGTTTTTTCCAAGAAACTATCGATGAAACCATTCTTGAACCATATGAAAATCTTCAAACGGTCAAAGAGGCAGTTTGGAATTTGCCCAGAATAAAGAAGTGGATTAAGATTCGTCCCACACCCAATATTCAACAATTGTACTCCATTCCCCTGGCAGTTTAAAACATTCTACAAAATAAGTACACGTAATTAGTCTGGATCCATTGGAAAATCGTTAAAATTCATATTTCAAGTCTTGTTCTTTTGCAATCTTCTTCCTTCTTGTATTTACTGTGTTGCATATAGTTTGCATAATGTCACGCGTTTTCCTACGTGTGTTTCATTATTATGTATGTTGTATGAACATTTAATTCCTATATTCGTTCGCAATTCAACTACAATAAATTGTTTTCTGTAAAGCGAATTAATTTCTATTTATAAGTAACAAGTCACGAATCTAAATCTAAGAAACTTTCAATTTACGTAATAAATTATTTCAATTAGGTTTTTTGAGCAGAATAATGGTTTCTGGTGCATGCAAAATAAAACATAAGGTAATTAAAGGCATAAAATTATTGCACAAATGACCTTCTCAAGTATTTCAACAAGTGAGCATTTTGATTATTGCTATTGTTGTTCCTACCAAGTTAGGTTGTTTTAGAACAAGACTTAACACAAAAGATTGATGGTAATAAAGGTATTACCGCTTCATGGAGTTATTTCATGTAGTAAGGTTCTAAATTTATGTGCATTACGGCTTATTGGTTTAAAGTGTTGTTTTTGTCTGTTATGAAAACAATAAAACCTTACTGTGCCCTGTGCCGTACCTACTTACTTCTTATAATACCTAAATTACATAATCTCTATTGTATATAAAATATATAATAGAAAACTTAAATCTTTTTATAGTAAAATCTCATTAATTAAGAGTTTTAAGTAGGATTTTTACATAATGCACATAAAATTATGTGTGGTAACAGTAGACCAAAAATATTCTATACATAGGGCAATCGTGTCTTTAATCTGAAGAGTGCTGCTGATGATTTTATCCTAATTACTAATTATCTGCATTAGCATTAGTAGTATAGTTACATAATATTGTGGATGTAGTAGGTATGTAGTATCTGCTTTGATTTGGGCATGAGGAGAAAAGATCAAATGCTGTGATGTGACCTATATACGAAATGAAGCGTGCCAATCAGTTTGTAAAATGTCAAAAGGATCTGAACATTGTAGAATGGAGAAAGAGAGTAAAAGCTTGGCCTAGGGCTATTTGCACTACACGAGGAAACAGAATAAGTTTAGTGTAGAGCCGGACAGGAGGAGACGGACGATGGAAGGTGAATTTCAAAGGAGTTTGTTTGAAACCTCGTTTATCTGACTGATGATAGCATCAAGGGAAAACGAAACGGAATTACCTGTCATTTCTTTGGCGCTTACAAATCCCACGTAACTGATCATGACCTAACAATACGTAAACACCCTGCTAAGCTTATACACAGAGCACACAGACTTTTTTAAATACACACAAAGCTTGTACACAGATACTACAGACACATACTAAACTTTTAAAGGAGTGAGATTCCACGTGGAGAAGTTATACAACTCTGTAGTGGACATTTCTGATTGTGTCTTCTGATGTGAGTAACCAACATTCTCTCTCTCATTCTCCATCCATTTTCCTTTGTGTTGTTATCATTTCACTGAACAAGCTTCGCATAGAATCCTTAACTACGTACCTATCCATCATTCACTCGTTTTTCATCATTCAATGCTTGCTTTAACAGCAAAAGCAAATAAAATAAATGTTTCTAGTCCATTTTACATTCTGTGTCAATACTGACTTATATAAGAACATATAAGTCAGTATATAAGTTCAAAAAACACTATTTAAACACAAATGTAGGTAAACAATTTAAAAAAGTTGTACTTCTTTGTCAACGATATAGTTTAGTCATCTAGGCAAAATGACGCTATTTTTAACGGTGACTGTGTGAAGTATGTCATTTTTGAAGATAATAATGCTACAGTTTATATATAACACGAATACTTAATAATACTTAACTTAATACTACTTAATAATACTTAATAACACGAATGATACATAATATGCTGCACTTCTTACGGATTAGCAAGGTTTTCGTAACTTGCGAATTCGAACATTTTATCTATGAAGTATTTTTAGGCTCCAGCTCATTCAAACACTTTAGCATTAATTTATCATCACCATTTTATATGTATAAAAACACTACACTGAGTCTTTTGAACCTACATTACAATACATGTGGTATTTTAAAAATGTGTGAAAATAGTTTGTTCGGTACGCACACGCTTTTTAAGCATTTTTAAGTAGGAATACAATTAAGTGTAGCTTATGCTTTGTATGTAAGTACATATTATAGAAATGGAAAATTACAGATCTGTAATATATTGTACCGTACCAGCATGTATTGTGCTAAACGTGACGCTTGCTATATTATAGTGAGTAAGAAAAATAGAATGTGGATGGTAGTCGCTTATAATGTGAATTTGTAGGATTTAAGTAGTACTTATGTAGTGCATAAATGACAATAATAATAATATGAGACGATTGTGGGACTTGAGTAGGAAATAAGTAGGGTAGGTGCCATAAAGTGCGAAGAAGGCCTAGGAGGAAGGACATTGTGCAATGGAATTAATCAAAGTCCATAAATCACGAGGAGTGTTTGTTAGAGACAGGGCAGGAAAATGATATTGGACACAGCCATGGGCAAGAAAACATTCAGAATCTTCAATCATCCGCGTTCTTCATCGATCCACAGACATGTACTTCTTCCTCCATAAAAGCTGGACAGCTATGACTCTCCTTGCTCTCTTCCAGTCCTCTCTCTCTCTCTCGTAGTCATTCCACTCCAGTTATGTCCAGCAATCGCCTCACTCTCTCCAGTCGCACTTCAAAACGCCACTGGCCAAACTCAGGCACGTTCTCCATAGGCAAGTCAGTCCATCAGCAGGAGGCAAGCACACCATTACATTATCTCACTCTCATACTCTCCCAACACAATTCCATGTCTTTCTCTACGCATTATTTTTCCATGTACTCACAATATTTATAAATATTATGCGCAATACATCTCCCGGTGTGTCCCACTAAAGTCCGGCACATTACACATACACTTGCACCAGTTTCTTCACAACACTCGCAAGAACCGGAGTCTTCCTCTTTCTATACAGTGCAGCAGAGGGCTGTTAACAAGAAAAAGTCCGTGGCACTTCTTGTTTATGCACAGATGTACTTACGTATTATTATTACACATAGGAACACTTCTGCTGTAAAACCATGCATGTGTGTTCCCCACTTTTCAGTTTAGTTTACGGCTGTTATTGACGAGAAAGAAGATTCAAGTTGTCCAGTAGATGTGGACAGAGTCCACGCGGTGACTTTTTCAATGGAAAAGGTATATATAGTATATATAGTTATATATTTGTAATATTAGAGGATTGACATTACTTTAACTCTCTTGTGTTTTGCAAGAAGCCCGAGAGTTTCTCATCTGGTCCTGTGGGATTGTTATGAGCTAACAACTGTAGCTTCGTGTGGTAGTTGATATTCCTTGTATTGTTTTCTTATACGAAGTGCCATATAGATATTCCATAATATTTATACATCATGGTGATAGGTACAGCACATTCCATTTCCGAATCTATTTTTATGGACAGTCATAAAGCAAAAATATAAATCCTTTTTTCATGCAATATCGCTCGAGCAAAACATTTCGTATTCCAACACCATTCTCTCCGCACAAACCTATTTCTACTTTCCTTCACTGGTATAACTACCACGTGCTTTTACACTATGACTTATACAACGGCACTATCATACACAATGATCTTGCCGCATTCTTTGTACACACACATATAGATACCCTTGCCTTATAGTCTCAAGTACCTACTCGTGATATTTTTATACACCAAAAATATATTACACATTATAATACCGGGAAATTTTAGCATTAAGGTGAAGCTAGGACCAGTACGCAATGCTTAAGGTTAGTTTAAGGGGAAGTATTTGTAGCAGTATAGCCATAACGGTTTTTTGGTAAATAAGTACTTACTGGTTTAGGTATGGGTAGGTATTATATTGGGTACTTGTACTTTATTGTAAGAGAATATAATATAGGTAAGGCCTTATGTTAGTAAAATGCGATTTCGTGTAGTGTGTCGTATGTCTCATGCATTACGCAACGTTACCAAGTTCATCAGATGTGTTTAAGTGCATTGTGCGTGTACGTGTGTGAGTGCGTATAGAAATGCAATGCAAGATGTGAGTAACTGTCAGAAAGGCATATTTCGTTGGGTATTTGACCTGAGAACTCGCACCCTCCGTATGAAGATCATGGCAGTTCATGCACTTCAGTTCATCTCGTCAAGTCCAGTCTGCTGCCTTCCCCCATGACATTTATCTCATACGCAGAATTTATTTATTTTCTCTGTTTTATTGAGGCTTTGCTCTTTCCCCCAAACCACTTCATCAAAAAAACTTGCTACGAAATCCTAATTTATATCAATAAATACATGTGACAGTAAAAATTCGGTTCTTTAAAAAAAGTCTCACTTTTTTGTGTTTTTTTACTAGTTGAGGAGAATTTTGCGGGTAGAGATGGGAAAGAGTAAAGTGTGGCGAGGGAATGAGTTACTTTTGCTTTTAGTAAAATTATGAAGGCAGAGAATGCAAAAGCAGCAGATCATTCCTCTCGTTTTTGTGCGAGTTTTTTAGTTTTCAAGGAAAGACAGACAAGGGAAGGTGACAAAAGGAAAATGAAATTGAAGCAGTGTAGGTACTTTAGTTAGGAAGTAGTACGGCCCTGTTAATGGATAGCTTTTTTCCGTATTCTCTGAAGCATTAAATTGGCTTGGCTTGTGCTCTGCCTTTGTGAATTGTTCTATTTCGTCTTGCCTTGACTCTTCAACAATTACCTGCCTTTTCAACTTTCTGCATTCATTGTCTTCTTAGTCACCCTGTTGGGAAATACATTCAAATGATGACAATGGAGAAAAGTCATGTTCTTCGAAATTGGGTGTGTTTTCATTTACATTCAGTAGGTGCTAATGAAAATGGAAATTACCTGTATTGAATTAATTTACTGTAGCCTCACTTGCTCCCGCTCTCTCTCTCTCTACAGTATGAACTCTCAGAATTTCTTTAATTTTAACCTAAACGTATATGCTGCAGTAAAACTTTAGTACAGTCTGCAATGCACTGTGGGAGTATATGCCACACGAATTTGTATATATAGGTCTGCAGCTTTTCTATGTAAAACTGTCAGGTTTTTAAGCAAAAGGGTATAAGCAACGTCAGCCATATGAAACAAATAACTGAAATATCTTTTCAACCGGGTATTCTTAGATTGTACAACATAGTATATAAAATATATCAAGTTACTTATGACATGACTCAACTAATCCGTTAATTGCAATTATGACATGATAAACCATTGAGGAAGCAGTATAATATAAGAAATGATTGTGAATCGACGCAATAATAATTATGTACAAGAAAATTGTGAATTGAATGTTCAAATTGAAAATGAATTATGTGTGTTCTCACTTGACTTTCGCATTATGAAAATTTACATTTGATATTTGGTCACAAGCGATTTGGTATACGTAATATATGGCGAGATGGAAAGACACACTGACACACAGATGCACACTTAGCTTTAGTTATACAGATGCTCCTAAGCGTAGGAGTATTAATTTTGCCTTTTGTCATACGGTTTGTCACGGTTTGTGCGGGTTGTCACCTATTTTAGACGAACTGAAATTAAATTATTACTATTTAAGTAAATTCACGAGGGTATTCAACTTGTTTTCACATTACATATTGACTTGTTTTTCATTTAGGCTTTCAATCTCTTCATCCACGACGTTTCGCCACAATTCAATTTTCAAGTGTTGTAATTACCTTGGGTCTGCTGAAATGAAAGCAAGTTTTCTGGTTTAGCTGTAAAATTAGAAACATTAACACTTGTAGTGTGTAACTAGGTGTTTATTTCCAAATGAAAATAGCTTTTTAAAAATTATTGCTAGATAATTTGGATGAAAGGAGCTACTAAGTTTTTTTGAATGTGCCAAATATTTTTTGCATCGTAATAATTAGGTAGATAGGTATGTAGCATTGAAAAATAATATAGTTTTGCATAAACTACCTAATATTAGATGTGAACCTGATCTTGTTAGTAAATATAAACCTATATACACTTATTTTAAAACTAGACTTATCAAATGCATCCAATGCTACTGCATTTACATTTAAGTAATTGAATGGTTGTTAAAATGTTGGAGCATATTGTATTTGCTAACAAGTAAGTAGCGGAAAGAAATTCACATCTTCATTTAAATACGAACTATACAAAAATAAAAAGTATCTTTTCTGATAAGCATACAGACACAGAGGAAGGTCAAGGTAAGCAGGGAAGTTATAGAGTTTGTTATAGCTTGTAATAACGTGTCTGTGTAGGTACGATGACTGGGGTCTGCATTAGACAGCTACAAATAATGGTAGAACGAGTTTTGTGTTCCATTCCTTTACAAAGACAATTAAAAGACAAGAAAATAGTTAATTCGGTAGTAAATGCTTTAAGATTGTGTAAATGAAAAGAGATAAGGAGAGAAAATAAATGTTAGGGCTTCTGTGTAGTATGTGCATGCATTTGCCTTTCTTTTATTTTCATTAAATCGCATACAAGATCACATCACAATCAGTAAATGAATGCATCCACATCATCAAAGGCAAGGCTTTCCAAAGAAATTAAATTCAAGTCCAGTTAACACTCAAAATCTACAACTGTTCCCAAGAGAGTCACTTTGGAAAATTGTGCCACACATCTATAGTGCTCTTCCTATACATCCTTCTGTAGTATATTCCTATATACACATATGCCAAGTACAATATAAGATGTGCATTTTAGATTTATATATATCTAAGCTCATACAGTCTTTATCTTTATCTTTGATATATATGTTAAAGCCCAAGTATATAAGATGAGCATCTGCTTTAATCTTTACAAGTTAGAATTAAAATCTTTCTGTAATGTGGTGAAGAGAAATAAAAGACTTTTGGCTTTAGTTTTCATTTCATTTACTCGGTTGCTTTTGATTTTACTGTCTCTTTAGCTACATAATTCCATTTTAGCCCAGCCAAGTCAAACTGAGCTGAACTTAGCTGAAATGAATTGTAAAAGCTGATTGAGAGTCAAAGGAAGGGATGGCAAGTCAAGTAGAATGTTTGAACTTGAGCTTTAAACTCTCAGTAAGTCGATATAATCCATTCGAGTCATGTTAGACGAATTTCAACACGAAATACCATCACTATTAAAACTGTTATATAAAAGAAAGAGAGAAGAGACGAGGAGGTATATGTAAAATGTAAAAGGGCTGTGTGTAGAAAAAGATCGATGAATTTGAGATAATTCTTTCACTCCTGAGCTCTTCTAATGAAACTAAATGAAATGAAATGTTATGCCGTGCAATGAAACGTGAGTCGACAATCTATTAACGACGAATGCATCTTTCTTACCAACTCTTCCAAAAAAACCTTTTCTCCTTTACAATTTCTACCTCAAACTCTTTTTCACCCGTCTTTTGCCTTTCTATATCTTTAAAATCTGCATTCACTACAATTTGTAGAAATTTTTCGATGGCTTTTGCTTTAATTCCGTCTCTTTGGTGTATCCTTTCAATTAAATTCATTTACAGCCTTTTGCCTGGAAAAATCTTCAAGTGTTCTCTGTATTTTCTATGTAATTTATTTGGGCTTTTTACGATTCTCTCTGTCTCTTGTGAGAAATGTGTAGAAGATTTTTTGTAAATGAATCTGTGGTTGTAAAGTAAATGATAATGAATTCAGAGAGATTATTTATTTAAACAGATAGGTGTCTGTGAGAGTACGAGAGTAATCTATATCTCTGCATCTCTCAGCTGTATATCTCACTTTCATGCATTAACCTACTTCTTCTTCTTCCCTGATTCATTTCTGATGCAAAAGAAATTCAGAGACGAAAATAAATACAAGAGTACCTACTCTCAGTCACTGAATTCATTAACGGGGCATTTCTACAAAGTTTAAATGAAGCAGGAGATGAGAAAGACAACATACGGATAAAAGTTCTGTATATTGGAGTATATAGCATAACAATAAATGAATTAAGGTGTGTCAAGTTGAAAGAATAGATTAGAACGGAAATAAAATGAATAGGACGATTGAAATTGATGCAGTGTGGTCTGAAAGTGTATGTGTATTTATGTCCTATACGTGTGAGATAGAAGCTTCGTTCTGTGATTTGACCTTTTCTTCTCTGTCTAAACTTAACGATGATCTTATCACACGTCAATAAAAATAACTGCGGGTTTGGGGACGCCGGGAATCAAAAAGACCTGAATACCACCTTCTTCGTCATTTCTCTCGAGAACTTTCATTTTTATAACACTAACTTTATTTTCAGCTTTTACATTTACATTACTACTAGTACTCCATGTGTTTACACATAGCTTGTTGTTTCAAACACATGTTCTTACTAGTTTCTAGTAAATTGGCCATTTTAAGTGCTCAATTTTGAAATAGTTTGTATATTTTTTATTTTTGTTACTAAAAGAAAGAGAAACTTTAAATATAATCTCTGTTGAAGTAATCAGAAGAGGTTGGTAGTCGTATGTAGTAGTGCTACTGTTTTATTTAGTAAAGTTGATACGTGTTTGACAACTAAATCCTAATCAGACTAATCAGGGTATATAGGAAAACATTTTTCCAATTGAGATGGCATCTTATATACTTGAACTTAATATGTGAATAGTTTTAGTCAAGAAGAAAGTAATAAAAGAAGTGACAAGACGATACAGAAGGGAATTGTATTTATAAGTATACAAGACAAGGTAATAAAATGAAGAATACAAGCTGGGAAAGAAAACTGTCGCCGTTTTCATGGTTTAGAAATCCTAATGAGTCTTATTAGTATATAGTCGTCAAATAAATACATGCATACAGTGGTAGCTTTACAGAAACCAGGACAAAAGCAAATCAGACAGTAGAAAATTACAATCTAATATGATATGATAGTAGTAGATGGTAATAGTGCATACTTGTTAAAGTCAAAATTTTATGTACAATTAGAATAAGAAGCGGTTATAAAAAATGTCAATATTTAAGAAGAAGAAATTAAGTTTGCATTCATATTTCATGACAAAAGGCAATAAAAACTTTGTGTGACAAAAATAATGGAAACACTTTTTTGAACAGAGTTAATCGTGCTAATATTGCTTGAAGATATCTTGAAGCACACCCTCGCAGTTTTTCTTGATCGTTATAAAAATATTACTAGATAAACCATTAAATGCTATATCTTTACAATTACCATTGTGTGCTAAAATGAATTATAATATTATAATGAATATTATGCGAGTGCCCAATTTAATTTTGAGGTTTATACATTTTTGACGAAACTAAAATATCAGATTACTGCTCATTATTAACCCGTAATTGTTTTTTAAAAATATTACGACAGCAGGAATGTTTATTCTCAATAGTGTTTTTTGCCATTGTTGTTTCGGGTCATATATTAAGTATATAAGTGCAAGTAAGTTTTATTGGAAGATTGGAAGTATGGAAGATCCCAATGGATTAGACAAAAATGAATTGAGCACAAAAGTTGAGTTCATCTTTCGCTTTAGCTTTTACTGAGGCGTAGAGAATCCTCCAAGGTGAACTCGAGTCTGCTTCAAAGACGCCATAAGTAAACTGATTACCATTTTATTAAGAAATTTTAATTTTTTAACTTTTCTCGCTCCCTTCGATTTCTCTTCTCCTTCCATCCATACACACGACTGTTTTCCTCTGTGTATATGACTTTAGCAGAACGTTCTGCAAATAAAATATACCTAAATGCCACCACCACCACTAGACTTACATATTTACTTTTTACATTCAAGCTTTTAAGAAATGCTACACAGTATCCCTCAAGAAAATATTGAACGAGTGGTATTTCCAAGGGAAATGAACCTGTAAACTAAAAACACAAGATTGGCGAACAAAAATCAAATATTATCTTAAATAGTAAATGTTAAAAGAAATGACTGTGACAGAATCCTCATAAGAATTATTTTCCTACTTTCCGACCCAAATCAACAAAAATAAAAGCTTAAAATATAATTTTTCCTGCAAATACATTTGCTTATACTGTCTACTGTATTTTTGCTACTTAATGCAGTACCTATTTTCACTTACCCCGTGTAAAAAATGTAACTTGCACAAATGCAAGTTTAATTTATAACGTATCTTTCCAAGTGTTTAGTTTAATCTGAAATTACGTGATAGAATGGCATGTTGAGCACTTGGAGTGTTTAAGCAAGTGTTTTCCGCGCATTAACTACGAGTTAGTTGATGTTCCGCTTAGTAACTCAGTAACAATAAACTGAACTGTCCTGTAATGTCCAAGAAATTATTATCCTGACAATTCCTCGTATATACCATGTTATACTTCTAGTATAAACCCGTCTGCATTGAATGAATCGCGCTTACTACTACAAAGACTCTCTGTGAGTTATATAGTAGCATAGAAGAGAATATGAGTCTGATATATCCTGAAAAGAAGAAAAGCTGAGACGACGTAACGTAAGTAAGAGGACACAAAGATTAAAAGCGAAAGACGAATGCGGGGCAAAAGAAGGAAGTTTGTTTTATGCGGACGACATGTGCTACCTCCTTATGTGGCATTGTTTATAGGACACCCCATGACTACGGGCCAAGAACAAGAACTCACAGAATTCGACTTAACTCCATTCCATTCGTTTATACATGGCCAAGCTTTACACACACACACAGAAGTATTGCCTTGGTGTTTCTCTCACACAGCCCTGTGTGTGGAAATGTGAACAATAAGAATAAGACAGTAGTATGAACTGAGAAACTCTGTGAACTCATGGACTTTTGGCTATCTTTGGTTTATTTGGATTTTCTCTACAGTTTGGCTAAATGTTCGGGTTGTGAGAGTTGAAACGAAACTAAAACTGTAAATTGTGTAGCATGAGTAAGTAAAATATCAGAGAGAGGTAATAGTCCACTGTGTGTAGACGCCTATAGACGTATAGAAGTGTAAGTACATCGATTACACACGAGTTTGCTTGTAGTTTCACCACTTGCACTTACTTGGACAACTCTCCGCACATATTTCATCAGCACAGATGTTGTTCCGTTTACTCCGCACTCGTCTCACACTGTATTATTACAAGTAATGTAACTATATGAGCTCCTTCCCCATTGCGACTTCCTCCGCTATCTCATCATAACAAGAAAAACGCTAAATCCTTTTATTCAATTGAGTACAGTCAGAATATTATTGCTGCGGAGCAATGTAGAACAAGTGAGAATGGGGGAGTAGTGCAATATTAAATGGCTGTGTGTGTCTTCGCAAATAGTTTTTTCCTTCACATGCATTTTCTGGTACATTACATGAGACTTCTTCTGTTTCTACACAAGATGACCTGCACTGACCATGTTATTCGTATTAGATGCTACATGTGCATAAGAAGTACAAATAAAATATTGTAAAGGCGGAGATATTATTATTAGTAGCTTGTGTAATATGGAAGTGCAGGGTGGTCTGCAGCCCTAGTTTTTTATTGGACGGTTTTTCGCTTGATGGCCAGGAGAATTGCAATTCGCCAATTGCAAGAACACAGTTAAACTTTTATGAGATGAACATTGCAGACAAGATGGCATTGAATGCGCAAAATTTGCACAATACGCAAAAATTTCATTGATTTAATGTTCCTCACATCGTTTTTCTCAATGCTTCCCTCACAGATTTACCATTTTCAATATTCTGTGTGGAAATATTAAGCTTTAATGCAACAATCCATAAAATCATACCCTATTTGCCTGTCGTGTTGGTTTGCAATATCTCTCAGCGATTCGCATACATTTGCAAGTAAAACTTTGATCCAGACAGACCAAGTGACATTTTTGTCAGAAATTTATATACAAAATTATTATTAACTTATAAGGAAAATATGGATCTAATGAAACTTTAATGTTTAAAAAATATTTCAAAAGCAAGATAAAAAATTAAACAGCTATCAAAGAAAAAATGTGAATATTTTAAGCATAAAATGTTTCATAGCTTAAAGACAAAGCCATTTCCCTAAGGCAGTTTAAACTTACAATCTTAACTATTCCATATAATTAATCTTGCTACAAGCTATAATAAAGCAAAACGACAGTACCTCTACCACATTACACAGCTATTGCATAATGGCTCTATTTAAAATTACGTACTAGCTCTTATTCTTTTACCCACGGTATAAAAACCGATGTTGTAGTTCTGACCGCGCAAATCTGAGCCCACATACTATAATTAGCGTTGTTTTTGTGTGTGTTTTGGCCTTTTCTATATAGTTGAGAGTTATCTGTGACATTGCATATGTACTTTAGTCATTTTAGAAAGACAGGACTGGAGCAACGACCATGTCCAGCTAAATTTTACTACACACGACGCACATTAGCCCATAATCTGAAGGAAGAAGGTAAATAGGCATTTACTGCTTATTTACTCCAGTTTTAAGTTATAGGTGAGTGTGCCTACGGGCCTTATCCTTGTGCTTTGCTTAACCATAGTCTTTAGTGCAGCATTCGAGAGTGAATGCAATTTAAAATCAGTCTGTTACTAAAGAGAAGGAAGGAAGCTCTACGGAAACACAGACAACTTTACTTGCCTCTTTGCGTATAAAATATACAACTATATCAAATGCACGTTGTACTTATATACCAACACACTCTCTGTGTAGAATATATGTTATAGTCTCACATAGAAATCTCATGCAGAGGATTCTTGACTACTTTTTAGAGTTAGCAAGTTAATAGCTCTCCGAGGAAATTTCACGAGCAAACCGTTAATTAAAACGAGTAAATCCAAAACATAAACTGCTCAACTTTGAGATGGAGAGAGAGAGAGAGAGAACTTCATTGCATTGCATTACTTGCATCCTTTTTACTTTCCTTTCCTCGTTATTCCTCTTCCTCTCTAAAGTCAACACTCACGACGACAACAGCAGAAGTAGAAGAGACTCGTCTATTTACAATCCATAGATATCTGGACTCCTCTCTGTAATACAAGACTGACACACAAAAACCTCTCTACTGGTATTTACTGTGTAAAAAGAAGAAGAATCAGAATAAAAAACGTAAACTGGTTAGTAAATATATGTGTTCTTGTGTACAGGGCAAAAAGAAGCGTCCCCACACATAAAGCATGGCAAATCTCAGCTAGGAGAGAAAAGGCTGCCGTATCGTATTCCAGTCCATCTCTCTCCAGTCACGATTCCTTCCCTCTTCGCCTTTTAGGCCGTCAGCTTCTATTTCTATATTCTAATCCGAGAAACAACCCTTTCTTTTCGTTTCGCTTCTTTTCTTTTCCCGTTCTTCTCCCGCTATCTGTTTCAACCGGGCGAATTCTCTTAATATTATCCTGCTGATACATATGCATGTGCTTCTCTCGTTTCTTTTCCAACTTAGCACACTTTACTAACCAGAGAGAGAGAGAGAGACTGTTTTCCTAATGCAGAAAATTCCTCGAGTCTTTCATATGTATAAGTTTGGTATATGTAAAATCTCTTATATACCTTTACGAGTGTTTTTCCATCCTTAAGAAATTACCCTAAGCAAAATGCAAAAGTCAACCTATATATTGTAAAAGAGTTGTATCTTCTCTTCCATCTCTTCTCAGCTAAACTTAACTTCAAATTTTAAATAGGGAAATTGTACCAGGCAAGGCAAAAGTTAAGTACCTACTGCTGTGTATATTGGTTTGACTACTGCTTTACAGATAAATACACAAGGAGAGTAGATAGGAGGAGAGTGCTGCGTAAACTTAAGCTGCTACTAGCTCTGTTCTCTGTTCACATCAGCTTAAAAGTTGAAAACTGAAAATTTCTTATAATTATTATGGCGAATCATCTCGTGCTCATGGATGACGAGATGGTTTAGTTATTACATTACATTGCAATAAAGAAAACTCATCTCTAAACTATCCTTTCCTCATATCAGAATCAAAAACTTTCAACTTGCTATTAGAAAGTACACGGAGGCTCTTTCAGTCATATTAGGTAGGCTCACTCACACAGGGTAGTAGAATGTATATGGGGAAACTCTTCCTCTTTAAAAACTGAGTGACGCACGTTAGTGTTGCGGGAGTAGAAGGATATTCTCCATATTATGGAAGTGCTTGATTTCAGTGTGGCTTATTTGAGTGAGTTGCTCTTCTCTTCGTCTTCTTCTTCTTCTCGTGTAGGACTATCACTATCTGCAAGAACTCATTTCCCATTCTATCTATTATGTAATAAGGATGAGCACGAGCTAAAATAAAGCAGAGATAACCAAACTACTACTACTGGTGGTAGTGGTGGTAGTCAAGGGCATGTCTAGAGGGGGTCACAGGGTGACAGGAACCCCCTCCCCACTTTTTCTTCACTTACACTAAATATTTCCTGAGTTTTCTAAACAAACAATTCAAAAGTACAAAATTTGTTTATAAATTACAAAAAATAACCGAAGTTTTTATACACTCAGTTTGCTTTTGGTTCATTCTAGTTTAAATCGTAATTTTTAGCTTAAAATAGCCATGGATGACCCCCTCCCCCCCAAATGACAACTACTACTACTGGTGGTAGTCAAGGGCATGTCTAGAAGCGGGGTCACAGAGAGCCCGGGCATCCCCTCCCTAGATATTTATGGAATTTTCAAAAAAAATAAATCAAAAGTACAAAATTTGTTTCCTTTAAATTTACAAAAATAGCCAAAGAATTTGCGCACCCGCAAATTTGGTGTGTTTTTTGTTCATTTTAGCTTAAATTGTAATTGTGAGCTTAAAATGGCAAAAGGGGGACCCCCAAATGGCAATTCTAGTTACGCGGCTGGTGGTAGTAGCTGTAGTAGCTGTAAAGCATGCAAACTGTATAATATTAAGAGATGAGTGGAAAATTTACGCAAAAGATGTAGATAAGCGTGTAGTGTACAGATAGAAGTAAAGGGAGATTTCTGTGCTAGTACTCTAAAACGTACGGAGGTTTTGACTATCTGCATTATTCTCAACCTTTGGATTTCTTGAAGGCATCAGATAATTTATGCGTCTCATTCTCATCCCATACGGTTCTCGTTCCAGTTCTGGTAAGTAAGATCTTGAGAGTTGAGCAGGCATATTGTATTTGTTATGGATGGATATAATCCGGGGTGTAAAGAAGTCTCTTGCAGAGAGCAAAGAGGCGCTTTTTCGTGTGTAGAGGAAGGTAAGAAGACTAAAGAATATTATATTGAGACATCAAAATTCACTAATACAGATAAAATTGCTTTGCTTAGCGAAAATCCTCATAAAGCGGCTTACGTTCATCGTTCATTCGCCGAGGAGGTCTGTCCTGTGTTGTATTGTGATGTGAGTGAGCTATCGTTATCTAAGAATAATATTATTATTTCCTAACCCGTTTACATTTAAACTGAACAGTCTTTTCAGGCCGTGTGCTCCGTTCCATTTTGCTCTTTTGCTTTGTGATAGTGTCAGACCAGCTTTTATTCCTATGAAATTTCCCTGCCTGGCAAATAAAGATAGAACTGATGAAGCAGAATATAATAAGTAAAACGTAAGGTATTATTCCTCTCTCTCAATTTCTCTCGCCTCTCTTTCCGTCTGTCTTTATCCCATTCTCATTTCGTACAGTTTTATTTTAAGAGCTACTAAAGTAACATATAATCATTTTCATATAATAGCACTCGAGTAACATAACAGAACGGCTGAGCAAGGAACTTTGCATAATGCTTTGAAATATTTGCATTGCTCGCCAATCTGGTTTTCTTCAGACATAATTGGACTACCAAAGTGCTAAACTACTGATAAAGCAATAAAATATAATACGCTCTTCCAATTTAGGTCAAGAAGGGAATATAAATGACCTCCAGCAATTTCTAATGTGAACCATCCCATTTTATTTTATATACCTCACTGTGCTCTCTTAAGTTAAATTATAATGTAATTTACATTACTTAAAGAGATAGAAATAATAATAAAATATTATCCCTCGAACATAAAACAAGAAAATTTACAGCGCCTCAGATAAAGCAGAAGCTTAAATACCAATTCTTTTGCTAGAGACACTCATAAAACTCCATTTTGCATGCACTATTTGCAAAATAATAAAATTATACACTTAAACAATCATTTTGCAAAACCCAGGGCGCTCTGGGTAATAAGAATGAAGTTAAAAACCTGAAAAGTACAAAAGTACAAATTAGTCTGTTAGATAAACAACCGCAGGTTTATTACACATAAAAACCCGGCTATTCTCTTCAGGAAATATTTACTATAGACAAAAAGGAATAATAATTTCATGTGATTCTTCAGGAGTACCTACTTCTATCTCCCAATAATTTCTATGCTTATGCCAGCGTTAATTTTTTGGTAACTGGGAGGATGTAGTGACTTAACAGGCATTTCCTATGAATTGCCTACGTAAATACATTGGTTCTGCTGTTATTAGTGGAGAGAGAATGGAATTATTTGTAGTAATAGTAGGAGTGTGGTGTTTTGTGGGTCTGTGTGTGTGACGGGCCTCGCCTCGTCTCGCCTTTAGGGAAAGTGCAACTTTGGCGGAAATAATAATATTTGTGGATAATAATTGATGATCCTTTGGGAATTTCGCAGACGCTCGCCTTACTTATCCTTCACACAAGCCTACTATGCCTATACAAAATAGAAATATCTCTCTATAAGTTAAGTATAGTAGAACCTTAGTGTATAAGTACAGGAACTCTCGTAAGGTCTGAAGAAGAGGAGGAGAACTTAAGTAATAAGGAAAGCTAAGGAAGTCAAGTCTTGGAGTTGGTGGTGGTGGTGGGTTGTGGTGGTGTGTGGTGGGGATGGATCGGGTTCGCTCTGTGAAGATGAGCAGAGTAGTCAGAAGAAGAAGAAGAAGTCTGGGACGTCATTCCGGGAATGAATGTGGTTGTGGATTTAAGTTTCATCCTTACTCACTTCAAGTAATATTATTGCCATATACTTTGCTCCTATTAGTTTGTAGATAGTGTGGTAATGTCATGTCAGGCCTGAGATGATGAGCGAGAAGATGATGATGGCAAAGGCAAGGCAAAGCACACGAAGGAATTATATGTGCATGTATCTCTGTAAAGATATTAGCAGTGCAACGGTAAGTTGTACGTTCCCTTCGTATTTCTCATTCGGCTGAAATAGATGGACTTGAACTTATTCCCGGTTAGTTACATTACACGTTGCATTAGTTATAGTTATTACTCGCCTGAATTTGTCTGCTGTTGTCAGTCAACACAGAAATCTTCGCAGAGAGACTCTCATCTTCACACTGTCGGATACAATATGGGGAGGATTTGATTTTCTCCGAGAGACAAGGCTCCCCAACTTTGGCCAAGTTCTTTCGGGTTAGAGACACACGCAGTGAACAGGCAAAAGCAACGCTGTGGATAATCACAAAGAGTTCAAGGGTTGATCTTCCTCTTCTTCCCACTTCTCAGATGCACCCGTGTAATTTGAGATGTCTCACAGACTCTTCCTTCCTCCACCAACCTTCCTAATCTAATTTTCGGGTTTTCCGTAATGAATTATAGATATGAAAGCGCACTAATGATTTGATGCAGTCATTGTGCAACTAAAATTCAAACATTTTCACACAGTTGCACTTTAAGCAAGGCTACAGGGAATGCCAGATGAAGCAAATTACACCAACACGAGGTAATGTACTGGAGGAGTAAGAGAGGCTTTAATTTTCAGATAATGAGATTTATATTGATGAAGTGAACAAGTAAAGCGCTTCTCTGCCATTTCAAAATCAGAATTAAAAAAATTGTACTCGTTCTACTTACAGATTCACTGTGTCCTAAGGCAGAATTTTATTTGTTCATGAAATTTTTAAAGCTTTGAAATCAAGCAACACAATTTCAAAATATGATCTATTAAATAAAATGTTCATTCTTCTTTAGATAAACTCACAGTGTCCTCAGGTAATATTTTATTTACTAGTTACCCGATACTGTAGAAAAGCTTTAGAAATAAGAGACTCAAAGAATTAGTATTTTTGACTCTCGAGGATAACATTGTAACATTTGGTTTATTCAAATACTTTACAAGTCTTTCGATCGTAGATCGATGATACGATCGAAAGCTTGTAAAGTATTTGAATAAACCAAATGTTACAATGTTATCCTCGAGAGTCAAAAATACTAATTCTTTAAATAACATCCGAGGAATAAAAAGTCTCCTATTCTACATAAATAAGAGACTCATTTGCATAAAGACAGCAAATTAATAATAGCCGAATAAAAACATTCTAGATACACCTATGGAATGTTTTATAATATGTAAACAATAAACTAAAGCATAATATCTGTAAGAAAAAATAAAACTACATGAAAAGACAAAGGGAGCATGCGGAGGGTATGAAAAACATAAAGGGAAATGTAAATTGAATGTGATGAATGATTTTGGAAAGCGTTGGCTACAGTGCGTGGCGAAATGGGACAGGTCCGTAAAAGAAAGACGACAATATTTATCACCTGTGTTTCTGGTGTATCACAAAGTCAAACTAAAGCCACATATTAAACTGAAGCCTTTTCGAAATAGAATTTCTTGAGTCAAAGGACAGCGCGCCTACGAATATTACCAGTCTATGATGTGTTCTGTTCTGTTGCCATCCCTAAAAATGTTCTGACACGATCTACGCGACAAAGCGAACACGGAGAAGAAAAGGAAATGGGATAAAATAATGTCAAGTCAACTTAGGTGAGTTGATTCTGAAAAAACGAATGTAATGCACTAGTTACAGTTCCTTATAGCAGACAGATGCAGTTAGACGTTCCGAGAACAGGGCTGAGGCATTACATCACGTTTTCTCTGCCTATACAAGAAAGAACTAAACAGAAAATGTAACGCTACGCATTCAACAGTGCAGAAAAATTTGATAGTGTCGTCGTCAACTCTCTCTACGCCTCTTCACTTTAACTCTCCCCTCTTCTTCCTTCCCTTCTCGTCTATTTTCAGCCGTGTCTTTGTTTCCACAAACTAAAAGATACTTCCAGCATCAACTTTCCTCCACTCAACTGGAACTACGCAAAAAATCCAACCAACGCTTCTATGCATCGGAATATATCCACAATCAACACAAATATATTCGGTTTTTGTAAACGTGCTAGTATACGCAGTAATACACGATAAATAATTAAGTGCAAATGTCAATCTGTCATAATTTACAGTTAATATCATTCCATTCATAATTAAGTGTAACAGAAATATTTAAAATATTTAATGTAACTTTCAGATGGGTGGACTTTCTGTTCCTAGGTTTTGATTTGGATGAAAGTTAATTGAGAAATAAATAAATTAATGTAGGATATTTTCACGTTATTTTTTTAATAGAAATGACAGGAAAGTAAGAAGTAGAAGAAAGTAAGGCAAAACGGATGTAGGAAGTTATAAAAATGTTGAAACGCATGTTGAGCTCTGAAGACCCTTGTGTACATTTCACTCGAATACGTTCACAAAGTTTGTAATTTGTTTCGCAAACGAGAATTTGATCTGATCATATATTAGTAGCTTATCCTCTTACACGGACAATTTCTGGGTCGTATAAAACTGAAGTGTTAAGGTGAAGGTAACTTTACACTATACCTATAAACATTTAAGGCGTATACCACTCTACACACAATCCAACTTAAACATTCTATATCCTAAACTCAGAAATAGCTGTAATACCCAGAAACACAACAAATGTGAGAGAAACAAAGTTCTTTTCCTTAGAGCATTCTGTTTGTGTTGGTCTTCGAAAAGTGTGATTATTGGACAAATGTGCGTCTCTTTATCCTATACATTTAAACTGTATTGTGTAAATACGATTGTTCTGTCATAATATCCTTACATTGGAATACTGTCCAGATTCGTACCTATATAACCCTATATTGTTCTAAAACTATTTTTGTAGAAGATTATTTATATGAAGGAATAGTCACACAAGTTAAAACTAAGGTTGAAATTGAATTCTTCAAAACTAAATTCAAATTTTCAATTCCCCACTCACATCATCCGTATATCGTATACGAGTACTACTTTTACACTTTTACTTATATATGTATAATACAAAACTCTCGTGACAGATCAGGAGGGTATCATAGTCAAGTCTGCTCTTGAGATGAATTCAATCTGATGGGAATTCTGTATTTGTACTGATCTATCCTCGAGGACATAGCCCAGTCAGTGTAAATACATATCCCACTTGCAATATTTATACCAACCCTTTTCTGCTAATATTATTTTTTACTTTTTATATAGGGAGATACTGTGTGTAGTTACATAAGACATTAGTTAACAGGAAGTTGAGTATAGAACAGTGATACACATTTGACACTCTCATATAGAGAGAACAGAACATTCTGTCAATGCGTAGCTTGAAAATCGTCCTGACATGACAGAAGAGTTTGACTATTAGTTGTATATAGCGAAATAGTATTTTGTGTGTGAGTGCGTTTATCCCGTGTGTGAGGGGATGAGTCGTCTAAGAGGGAAAACTAGAAATCCCGGATAGGGGTGACGAATGACGAGATTTTCTTCTAAATCCATCCAGATGAGCGAGGAGCACACCTGCCCAAAGTTATTGGATTCGGGAAAAACTTGAGACAAGTTGAGTTGACTTACTACAATTTACATTTGGTAAGGCATATCCCAGATCATATAAAAATCTATTTCTATATATCCAATCTATATACGTACTAAGTGTAAATCCAAATGTAGTATAAGCTCTGGCTTATTTCTTTCTATAGACGTTTATACACGTCCTACACGTATATTACATAATCTGAGTTTCTATACACACATTGAACTAACATGGCATTGGTTTCAGCTTAGTAGCTGTTCTGGAGTTGAGATTTTAAAAGTTTTAATTTCTGTGCAAGTTGTGCTAAAGTGTTTCGTGTCATGTAGTTTTTGTACAGGAGGTCGTTTTGTTGCAAGTGAAATGAAATCCTTTCTGATCTCTAGTGATACATTACACATAGAGATTTTTTTACTTTTCCCACTTTGCAACGGATTTCTTGTCAGAGAAAGTTTCACTTATGGCTCAAGTTGCTTTCAAACTGCTTGTAGTAATGATATGTAGTACGTACTTACATTCTCTACAAATACATCCACACACTAAAGGTGAAAGCCATTCTAAAAACATTTCTTATACATTTACAGCTATTAAGTACACTACTACACAGTAGGTAGGTAAGTGTAATGTGATGGCTCTGCCTCTTCTCTCTCTCTCTGTGCTTAGGCTAAATAACAGCATAATACCTTTTTCATATACTTGCTACATTTAACACACATTTTCTCCCACTCAATTGTTGTACTTGTGCAAAATGTTATACACGTAGAACTTTAAGCTGTACTTGTGCAGAATTGACTCAGGATTGAGGCTATCGGAGCAGAAGCGGAGTGTAATAGATTACACAAGTACTACCTTATTTCCTCTCTCCAGTATAACATTTACCATACTGACTTCGATTCAGAACGGATAACAATATAATTCACACATGTATATAGGTAGTGTGTGACTCTGTATGTTCTGTGTATGTGTGTAGAGAGAGAGAGAGAGAGAGAGAGGGAATTGAAAGGTGGCATAATAATTCACCTCACTTTTTCCATTAGCTATTTCTTATGGTGGCAATACATTTCGGGGACACACAGCTCAAACTGCCGCACCGGGTCAACTTTGTAGTTTATACGATAACATCCGTGTATAGGCCCTACTTCCCGTATGCTTCAAAATCTATTGCGTTCTCCACCATTTTTACAATATATCCAGTTGACAGTGAAACATTTTCTAAATGCAAAAGGCTGCACTTTCCTCACATTATTACTGAATGCCTGCCTTAGGAAATCTTTATGCACTAAGGACTGGCATGATACAGTCAAGGTGTCTAAAACACATTTAAAAATGTTGCTTGTGTTTATACCCAACATTAATATTCATATGTTGGGGTTTTAGTTAGGTTTCGTAGAAATTAAGTAGGTTGTTTTATTTCACACATGGGATAATATTATGCTATGAATCATGACTGATTTGGTATAAAATAATGTTAAGTCAGAATTATAGGTGGATATTTTTCATTGATAGGTATTTGATGTTGATTGATTATTTATTGCAGCATTTTAATGCTTATTTAATGTCATAACTAAAAGATGCATTCAAAAATACAATTGATTAGAGTTTAAGGAAACACTTTGTTTCGTTTCACATTCATATTATAGGGACAATTATAACTAAACTTACTTAGCAGTACAAAAAGTATGTTTTATTTTCATTTAATGAATTTGTGTTGATATTTGTAAATATGAAATGATAGGAATCCGATGCATCGCTATTTATTATGTTTATTGACTTTAATAAATATTTAACACCGGTATTTGAATAAAAACGGTTCTTGCAGTTATAATCTGTGTCATTTTTTGCAAGTCCTTTCTTCATCAGCTACAGCTACAGCACTACGGGATTTCCTCAAGAAGGAGTCTATTCACTTTCTTCGTTGACTCGTACAACACTGAAAACAATCATGAGAAATTTTTAATGTAGTTACAGTTAAAGGTTCATTTTAATAATTCACACTTTTAATTTATAGTCTATTTATAAAAGAATGTAGATGAAGGTCAATTTTAAGCGTTTTAATTTTGTAAAAAGGTGTAAAATGAATATTTTCCATTTGTAGGATATGTACCATCAGTTTCAAGATAATTCAAAAGGTTGTCTTCTAAGTGTGATTCGGCTATAAGAATTCATAAAGAATAAAAATATTATTAGATATATCTACGTGTAAACGTTACATGCTAGTTCAAACTATTATCTATCTACAATTTGTTGATACATACAAAAATGTGTTTAAATGAAATTTCAATAAAAGATTGTTAAACGTACCATGACTTTCTTTGGAGACATCACTTTCCATTTTTTTGCCTGAAATAAAAGAAACTGAGATATTTGAGTATCTGTATGAAAAACACGAAGTATATAGATGTCACAATAATCTATATAAACATGTAAACTGCACATTACCTTTAATGTCCACAATACTTTTCAAAATGTGTTCAAATCCTTCTACAGTTTTGATAAACAGCAACATCACTACCACCAATAGAAACCCAGTTAGGCATATTGCCACGTATAGCGGTATTAATTCCATGTCCATAACCAAAAATGTGTAATTAACTGTTTACAAACTAGCGCCTATACCAATAACTTTGAAATCCGTCCCAAAAAAGTACCACTGAAGATTGCTGTATTACCCTCTGTGTAATTTACTACGATTCGTAATCACTTTACACATTAACAAACAGAAAACACAAATCATATCACTATCAGTTCATTTAATTGCTTACAGAAGAATTTTACACATACAAATGTGGAGCACTTTCATTTATTACGATGAACACACAATTTCTATATGTACAGTTGTAAAGTTATTGTTGAAGAAGTATATGATATTTCCTGTCCATCACATTTTAGGTTGCATAATTGGCTAATAGGGTCATCACACTGAAATTCATTCTTATCAATGCCAATATCTACATTCATAATTCTTAACAATCTTAAATCTCCATATTCATTTGACACATTTCTGTTGTGCTATGCAACTGCATTATCTACATAGGCGAACAAATAAACAACTTACCTATTAGTAATGAATTGTTGCACGCGTATTGTTATATGGCAAACATAAATTTTGATTGAATTATAAACATCCCTACTATACTATGTACTAATACACTATTCACATACTGTTGGTTTAAGTGTAATTCAATATATGCTATAAATAAATACCTGAAGCGATTGCATATCTTTCCAAATATTCTACTATGACATCACAAGGCATTGCAACACAAATACTACAATATATCTTTGCCTAATTAGTATTATATAACTGCGACCTTGTTTAACTCGTCCTAAACACTTTTCACTCTCTTTACATACACAAATGCCTATACTATGGGCATTGTTACTATTCTGTGTCTGAATAATGTAAACAGGCAAGTCTGTATATAAGTCTGTATATAGTAACAGGTATTTCTTTCTTAAATACAGGTCCTAATCGCTAATAGCAGTCATAAAATGAGATTTACGAGTGAATGAGTAATTAATGTATTTTCGAATGTATTGACTATTGACTATTTCCCAATGTACAGGCAATTCGATTATTTCTCATGTGCCAAGAAAATAAATTGAAATTAGTCAACAGGGATTTCTCACAAAGCTTATTGCTTTGAGAGTCTCATTGAGAAGAGACGATTATGGTCAGTGTGATCGTCTTTGTTAATGTATCTCGGTTGTTAATGGGGTTGTATGTGTATTTAGTATTTACATACAATGCCACAGAACTTCCATTGAATTCCTCATATAAGACAGACCATAATAGAGCACAAAAACATTAGAGCTTTTAAATCAACGTGCAGATAATGCGGTTACGCTGTCTTTGCGTATTCTTCTAGCTCATTGCCATAATAGTAAATGTTAGAAACGGATAAGGCACTAAAAGTTAACAGGATAATGACGGGAATGATTCTGCATTCCGCTTAATGACAACCATTCTGTTTTTTCGACAGGGTGGTCTACTCCAAGAGTCTTTCTGTATAACACTCGCATGGTAAATAAACCAAGTCCTCCGCATTTCCAACAACTCCAACACTATTTATAAAACTACCCCACTGTCCTTTGTGCACCATCATATCATTTTATATACATTCTAGTACAAGTACATCTATAGCAATCTCCAATTTCGTCTCTTATAGGAAAAGTATATACCAGACTCAACTCATTCACTTTCATGATGACTTGTTGTCTCGTTTCAACTTCTGTCCTGTGTATTTGTTACGTAGTAACTGAGCGTTATGTGAATTTCGATTTGCTATGCAAAGAATCCTCCCTCCGTTTGCTTACAAAGCATTTTTCTTCCGTTGATCACTATTGATAACATTAAAATGCTTTGTTATTATGTCAGTTGTGAAAAAATAGTTTTAAATCAACACAAATCGTGTATGGATTGATCATTCCATCCCATTCTCGTTTATTTAACGCGGCGATGATGTGTTTATAACTGAAAAGACCACTTGGCAAGTTTAAAACTGGTAGCAGGGCTCATATTATATAGAGACCTGTAATAAGACACACACGTAATGCAGTCAGAGTAATGCACCAACAATTTTAGATGCATGTAATATATAGCTGGGCTGAAAGTTGAAAGTGGACAGATGAATTCGCTTTCTATAATATACTCGTTTAGTTATTAGCTGAGTGTGGAAAATAAAAGTGGTTTAAGAATATCGTGCATTAGGAGTAAGGAATTCAACAGAGTAATAAATAAAAGTATGTTGCTATAATATGCCGAGATCACATATCCGTCTGTGTAAGTTTGTACTGCTGCATGCTGTAAGTATTAAGCATTAATAATGAAAGCGTTTTTTATGTCTCGAACTTGTTTCTTTTGAATCAAATGTCTTAATTTCCCAAGTAATGGTGCCTTATGGTGTGTGAATGCAACTTACTACTTCTTATGGCAGTAGTCCACGTTCTGTTATGTACAATCAACATGATTCTAATAGACAAGTCATTGTTTCACGTATACAAGCTACTCATACATCCATGGCACAATACATTACATAGTATGCACTGTACATGTAGACAAACGATTATGACAGTAGCAGCTGAGGAATAGAAAGAAATATGTCTCTCTGCATTAAAATTTAATTCGATTAGATTAAGCAGCATAAGGTTTGCGGAAACGTGTTTAAAATTGGAACTTTTGCTAATAATAGCATTTTATACTGATATTCATTTCGCATCCGTTTGTAAGGACGTGTCTCCACATTAATTTCTTTGTAATATGTAAGTCAAAAGTACAATGACATCTTATGTGCAGTATGTACTTTTTTGTGGCATTTTGTTAAATGGTAAATAGGGAAAATATTAAGAATATACTATCATAGATAAGTTAATCATACTTTTGAAAACTTCCGTAATAAAAATAAAATTTTACAACACTATTACCATTACCATAATATAATAGAATTTTAAAAGGTTACATTTTGAAAAGAAATGTGTATGAGGTTCATTCCATATTATTAACATTTCTGCATCGAATTTTAATTTAATCACTTCTATCTGCAGATGATTGTTCCCATTCTTTCTGTAGCACGTTCATGTTCTTCAAATTAGATTTTAATTATAATTAAAATATTTACCTAACCCACGTAAATACATTCCATTCTCACAATCATATATTAATGCTAAAAATCAAAATGAATTTCTTCTACATTTATTCTTCATATATAAATGATACACAAGGCATGCACACACGTGTATATGAAGGGAGAACTGCACAAAGAAAATAAAATGTTATCTTGGTTACATTTTCAAAGAAAAAGTGATTTATTGAAAGGAGTAGCGACAAGAAGATAGATAAGGCAACTGCCAAGCTTAAATAACACATAACACTATGCTCTCGTTGTAGAGATATCAATTCCACATTAGCACTGTCGTCATTAGTACATGGAACAGTTAGCTTTGCTATGGACGTTGCGTATTAGTAACTAGAATTTAAATGTCAACAGTTTAACGAACGAAAAATGGCCATTAGTTGAAATCTAGTAGAGAAGTGAACATGCAACAGATAAAGCGTTGTTTATCTTCAGCCACTCAACTCTGGTGGCATTATTATTCTGCATAGGATTTATTTATGTCCCATTTGTTTCTTAACGTCCACACTCAAATAATGCACCACCACATAGGCATTTAAGGAATAAACAAAGAGGAAAATTGTTCCATGGCATAACTAACGTCATGTAAACAAACACAAATCAAAAACAAGACCTACGTCAAAGACTCGTATCAAATAGTTAAAGAGATTGCCATGTATATTTATTTACCACAAGGCACTTCAATATATAAGGCAACACTTTTGAGGCGAGAGAGAGAGAGAGTGAGATTTATAAAATACACCGCATGGTGCAGTGAAAACGGCTAAAAACTTCCGTATTTGCCACTTGATTCGGTTTATTAGTGTGCAGTCACGGATTTACTGCCACTTACTACGTTCTCTCAGGTAAAAACTAAAGTAGGGTGAGCTATGCGTCTATCGAAACTCACTTTCCCTGTTTTTATTCAAGATTGAGACATAAAAGTAGGTTGCTTTCATTTCACTCCTTTGTTTCTGGTCACTGAATGGCTTTGTTATGGAAAAGTCAATGAATTTATCCCGTGCTTTGTTTTTACCAAGTAATGATAACTTGATTAGATTAGTACTCCCACAACTTTATAGCAAACTTTCGGGGTCGACAAAAATGCCATGAAGAAATGCACACGTGTCTATGCGTAGTATAAACAGGAGAAGTATTAATTAAAATAAGGAAATCGTACGCATCGGGTAAAAGCAAACAGAAATACATCCTCCCGAATTTTTTTTAAACCTATTTAATGATACACTGTATTATTTTTCACAGTAACTAATATTTACAGTAAGACTGCCAATCATACAAAGTATATTTGTACATTTTACGGTAATATTCAGTAAAATGTAATTCTATGTAACAACAAACTGCCAATTACATAGGAAAATATCCTAAAAAATATATATTTCGTAATCTCACACAATAGGTCTGCCAATTTGCTTGCCAATGCCATGAATATTGTAATTATGGGGTAATACCTATGTTGAATATTTTGTATGATTGTTCCAATTCTGAAAAACCATGTTTGTTTAAACGTTAGTATTGTTATGAAGCATGTGTTTTCACAGCATTAGATAAAATGCACAAAAAACGGAGCATTAATGATATTAACAAATAGCTTTTCATATATTGCGTAATTCATGGCGCATTTGTGTTTTGGAGCATCTGCAGAAAAATGATGCTACAGAAAAGGCAATTTTGATTGACACAAAATGAATTATTGCTAAATTACCAGCAGAATGCTTTAAAATCAAGTACAACATAATAGTTTAATGATAGAATGCAGGTAAAGAATATTACCCAACTATAGCTAGTGTAATATATAAAGCACATTAGATGTACGTGTACCTATAAAGCACTTAATTATTTAGTTCATTTCAGTAAGTGGTATAAGTGTATAAGCTTTGAAATGATAATGATTTCCGTAGCACTTCATTCTCCAATTTCCCTTTCAACCTTTCATTTAGCAGCGTGGAGCTTATGTGTATTGCAGGCTGTGCAGAAGGATAAAGATTGCACAGAATTACAAAGTCTAGCAAATAACCCTTCTGAGTTCAAACGAGTCTTATCCTTGTACACACCGAATGTAAATGTACGATTGAAACAATTTAGTTTCAAATTATAACTTCAACTTGTCAAAATGTAGACTGAAGCTTTGTGTGCACGCAGTTCTCACAAAAAATCATCAAGGCTCAACACAACCAACAATTATTCCGTCTAAATTACCGCAGTTTTGCAAAATTACATATTGCATGCACTATACGAGAGTCTTATATACAAAAGTACATCTTATATCTGTCTGTAGTCATATCTCAACTTGAATTCAACACAGGATTTCTTGATTGTGTCTTTCGCAACGTGTTTATTCATTAGAGGACGATCATCAACATCATTCCATGCATTCTGCTACCGAAAGCCTCACCAGTCAAATCAAAGAGAGGCAGATAATGTTTCTTTTATTCCTTTCACAACCGGACAACCGGACTATCAATTTCTTATCTAATACGCATCTGCAATACATTTGAGTATTATAAACTGTGTTATCAAATTTTATATAGGTATTCATTGGTATATTATACAGGGATCACATAGATATTGTATGAATTACTATAATATTTTTGTATATCCTGTATTGTTAAGAGGAATATATAAATATATTACAATTCATTCTGAATGAATAAGCATAAGAAGGTTTGTATAGAATGAAATTGAAGATTTGGCTGTTATAAAGGATGAACTAAGCACGCACTTACGTTTATCTCAACTAACACACTAACTCTATTGCTGCCCATCATCATTCACGTGGAAATTCAAGTCAATTGTGTGTCTGACGATGATATACGCATACATTATGCAACAATGTGCATTTGTATGCGTATATAATACTCCGGGTACCTTTGTAGCTATGTCTCTCAGTGCAAAAACATTTCGTTGTGTACCTATGTTGTGTTTGTAGCATATAGACACTCAAATTATACACTGAACGGGGCAAAGATGGAAAAGAGGTGCTGCTGTGCTGAATTTGAACTGACAGAGAAGCATTGAGCTGTCTCCATTCCAATCCTCGTTTTGAATCACAGTTTTTGCTTCAAAATCCGTACAGGGTGCTTCCAATTCTTATAGTTTTGCCTGTACAATCTTTCATTGTATAGATTTACACAATATGAAGCTGAACCGTATGTAGAATTATTGTCTTCCACATATTAAGTAAAACACATACAAGGGACGGTGGTTGTAACATCTAAAGAAATCCGTTTTAATAAATTGTTGAGACAGTAATATTTAAATCAATTGGAAGTTGGAACTGAGAAAATAAAATACTCTTGTGACACGAAAAACAAAATTGAAATAAAAGTGAGTTATTAAAAATGTAATTTGATATGAATGAAGAAGTGTTTTGAATTTTTCCATCATTTGTCTTCAGTTCAGAAAATTGAAGGTAGAAACCAGAGAAGTATTAAAGAAGCACCCTGTGGAAGTATTCAATACATTTGATTGGGTCTTGGGTCTGGTTGATTTGCATGCAGAGTATTACAACTACTGTGTATTGTTTTGATGCATCCGATTTGATTTTTGAGACTGGATTTGCTCCAGGCTCCTAAATATCATTCATGATTATTTAATAATAATAACAAGGAAAATTGTGGTTTAGTCTGGATGTTTTGGTATTACCTTACGTGTGAAGCAACATGGATGTTGAATAAATGACAAGCATTTCTTGAATATTAACCATCTCCCTGCATCAGGCCAATAAACGAGGAATTTTGTTTTTCTTCATGTACAAATACTACAACACGTCTGGAGATCAATTCCCTTGTATCAATCTCATTCTATGTTTCTGCATCTTCCCGAGAGGCAAAAGTTTAAATTGTCATGTTCTTCTTCTTCTTAACTTATTTCATTTCTCCCCGTAAAGAATTTGGTGATAATATCATCATATTATTTGACCTGGTATATAATTCCCCATAAATTTTATTGCAACTTATTATATACACATACAGGTATAGGAATTTGCATTTTCTATGTTACATGATTTCATAAGTGAAAATATGAATTGACAAGGGGGTTTTGTTAATAAGTCAGAATTGTAAATGAGTATTGTCTTATACAATTAATCGTACACAAAATAATGCAACTGCTTAAAAACTGCTGTAGGTGAATCTGATCCAATGTATGTAAAATAATTCTTATACATAAAACGATCCACCATCAGAGAGAAAATATAAAGCTAAGCGTGTCTCTCTTTTATTTTACTCTACAGGACTACTTTTATGCACAGTTGTTGTCTTTGTGCGGTTTGCTTTCGCTTTCGGTTGTAAGAGCAACATTTTTTGTTAAGGCGTCTTTGCCGAAAGGGATTAACATCTTGGACTGTGTGTGGACTGCTTACATGCATTGTGTGTATACGGACACGCACTTTTATATATACGAATAATATTATACAAATATCTTTATCTTTATTTGTCCAAAGTCAAAAGAGATGACTATAGGGTGGAGTGGAGTGTCTGTGTGTGTGACTGTGAATAGAGATTAGAGATCGTATGCCTTGCCCCATGCCGATTTGCTCCTTGATCAGGTAAAATGCTTTCTGATACACATACAAATATAATATACTTACGTGCGATGAGTTACTATATAGTCATTATATTTTACACTGGTAACTTTTAGGTTTATAGGAAAGATATAGGCAAAAGATACAGAATGTGCTACCACACACAAAGATCATGTTGTCATATAATGGAAAGAGAAGACGAGAAGAGGATGGAACAGGCAACAAGACACCAGCACCACCACCACCAGCAGAAAACATTTTTTGTCGCAGCTATATTCCTTTAATGCACACACAATACACACACTCTGTCTCTCTGGCTTGTTACAGTTAACAATTTCGTATTCTCAAGACGTGCCCTTTTGTTTGTTGTACATATCGTCAGATTACTAATGCCAAGTTTTGTACGCATTTCCAGTTTACATGTCATAAACGTTAACTCGCATGGAAAAAATGTTTTATGCATCTTCTACCACAATTTTAATTTATATTTTTGCCGATATAAGAATATTTTATACGTTCATGCGGGCTTTGCTCAAAAGTTTTGCAGCTGTATGCTTGTGTGAAAAGTAATTGCAAAAAATATTATTATTCTTAAAGTAAAGTCACATTACACAACACAAGAATATTTTCCTTGTGATGATCATGATGATATCGAATAAAAGTAAAGGTAGTGGTATAGTGAGATGGTTTAAGTATATGTGGCGGAGTCAATAAAATGAGGAATTTTTTGAAGTTTCTCTGTGCTTTGGCGATGGCGACGGATTTTTGCTCATGAAATAAACAAGACGCAGAAGGACAAGGACAATAATAAATATGAACTTTGAATTCCATCATAAATCAGCAGGCAGTCTCTACCTTT
This sequence comes from Pogonognathellus flavescens, assembly GCA_019776165.1. Classification (NCBI taxonomy): domain Eukaryota; kingdom Metazoa; phylum Arthropoda; class Collembola; order Entomobryomorpha; family Tomoceridae; genus Pogonognathellus; species Pogonognathellus flavescens. The sequence goes on along the minus strand of JABASD010000073.1, from coordinate 42,542 downwards.
ACATACCAACTAGTAGAATATTACTATGCTATATTTTATAAATGAACTTGTAAAACAAGACAAGTCGCAACTTGTTTTGAGTTATAAGACCTAAACTCCGCAATACATGTTAACATGCTTATGCAAGCGAGAAATTGTACAAATAAATTAAAAAACACATTAAAAAGGTAAAAAATAACAATAATCGACGATTGTTGCAGATTTTATTAGAATAATGAAATGAAGATACAAACCACTGTTAAAATATAAATCTATACGAACAACAATAAATATTGAAATAGCCAGATGAAGTATACCAACACTATCTAGTGTAGTATTAGGATTAATCTGTATTAACCAGTAAGTGAGAATTTGTACAAATAAATTAAAAAACACATTAGAAATTAGACAGACAAAAATCAAGAATAATCGACGGTTGATGCAGATTTGCCAGATTTTATTAGAATAATAATGAAATGAAGACACAAAACACTGTTAAAATATAAATCTATACGAATAACAATTTCTTTACAATATAGAAATAGATTGATAAAGTTAAGCTAATTTTATTTAGTGAAATATTAATCTGTATTAACCAGCAAGCGAGAATTTGTACAAATAAATTAAAAAACAGATTAATAATTAGAAAAAAGACAAAAATCAAGAATAATCGACGGTTGTTGCAGATTTTATTAGAATAATGAATTGAGTACACAAAACACTGTTAAAATATAAATCTATACGAACAACAATTTCTTTAAGACATATAAACATTAGATTCCTTTTATTTCTCCATCTGTATGATAATATTTTTCTAATAATCTCTATTAACATGGCAGATGCACTAAACTCCTTAATTTGCCTAAGGCTATTGAGAGAAGTAAATTAAGATACACATTATTAGCAGCATTACCATGTACATTACTAGATTACTGCGCTATTAGTTTATCCAAAAAGGAATTTAACGACATTGTGGGCGTTTGATCATGAAGATCCTCATGGCATTAGTGTCATTTCTAATTATGTAACAGGGAAGTTGTTTCAAATCAGTAGTAAAGAAATTTCAAAGTATATGCATGAAAATACCTTCACTCGAAGCATTTCCTTACAGGTAACATCGTAATGTGCGTACGTAAATTGAAAATGACGTAATTTTATATACACAAACATTGAATTATTCATTATCCCCGTTAAAATTGTTCCTGTATAAAAACTTGTAGGTTTTGTATACTTGAACTCTATACGCACAAACAAGATTACCATTACACATAACATGATGCCTATAGTGTAAAATACAATCACACATATTACATTACACTGTATAGATTTATTTCTGTAATAGAGCAATAACATTTGACTCGCTTAGATATTTGTATACAGAAAGTACAGCTATGTTATAGACGTAGACCGTTGCTGACCTGAAGAAGGTGTAATGTAATTACACGATGCTACGTGGGCAGTCAGAGGCAGAGACAGACAACACAACAACGGAGGCAACTGCTCACTTTTTACAGAGACAATTACAGTGGCGCTACCTTTTTCTATACGCAACTGGATCTTGGACCTGTGAAAGTGTTCCTCTTATATTTATTTCAGACTTTTGACTAATCAATACATACAATTGTCTTCTCACGTACTCCCATTTACATTTAACATCTTCATAACATGTTCCCTACAAAATACTTTAAGTCTTAAGTGGAAAATCCCTTACTGGTAGAAACATATTCACAAAGATTTATGATATTTTCTGTATACGTCGATTTATAAGTTAATAAGCATGTGAATAACTTGTACATACAATAAAATTTAATTTCTGACTGGAATAATTAATATTTAAAAACTTTCAGGTTAAAACACTCTTTTTAATTGTCTATTATAAATTTATGGGCATGAATGTAGTTTAGATTTTTCTAAACGTAGCTACAGCAGCTAAAGGTTGTTAGTAGATGTCAACAAGACTAGAAATGAAAAAAGCAATGAAATATATCATTTCATCATTACCGTAATGAAAAATTCCCATGATTAGGTTGCATTTAGATAAGAATCTTGTAAATTGGCTATTTCTACATGAAAGTACATCGCAGATACTTTATTCTCTGTGTCTCGGAGGTAGGTAAGTTATTTACACGCGAATCTGTTAGAAACGAATGTATTTATTCAGTTATGCAAATCATTAAGGATTGGTATGAATGCGAATTAAGGCAATAGCCTCTTAAACATTTGTAAAGAGTGTATTGATTTATTTCTTGGATGTATTTATTATTATAATTATAACATCGTTATGCGTATAGCTTCTATATGTACTTCTATCTGTATCTGTACTAGTACAAGCGCCTAGGTACTTACAACAGGAGATGTAGGTCCGGTAGTAGGCATTTTGATTTAAGAATACAAGCCGGTTAGACTTTAAAGTGAAATTATTCACATACACAAGTAATGAAACTGTTTTTAAGCAAAGAGTGAGCAGCCCATGGTAGAATAATGACAAGTAAGTCAAAACACACGGAGAGAGAACTCTGCATTCAATTTGTAAACCTGCAAAGAAGTTCAAAGACAAAAGATGAACGGCTTGTCTCATTTAGTCACAATAAAAACTTCGCATTGAAATGTTTACGACCATTAGATGTAAATCTTGCCCACAATTCTCCTAAGCACCTATAAAACGCAAAAAAGAAAACGTAAATACTATACCTTACGCTTTTTCTCTAATAATTTCTTGTAGTTTGCCAACTACTGCTATTTACTCGATTGCAGGTGAAAAAATCTGAACACATAGTAAGTGTAATACACATCCCATACAGATTTACATGAGATTATTGCAATATTTTCCACACCAGTTGTAGCTACTACATGCAAAACAAATGCGAAATGAATGAGTTAAGCTCTCTCTAATGGCCTAATGGCTCCCTGATTACATTATCAATTTAAATTGAGTTTTTTACTTTAGTAGTAGTAGGAAAAGCAAAGCAGATGTACATTGTAAAGTATAATAAAAGTTTGCACAGTTTTATTTTCCGCGTGGTGATTTGTATACTACAATTCCTGTTTAGCTCTTTGTATGTGTAATACATACACAGTCACCTTTTCTAATTGCAAGATGCTACTTGTAACAACTTTTTTTACCTTAGGTGTCATTTGTGTATGATATAATAAATATTATTAGCATGTGGTCCTGTTTTACATAATGTTACTTTGTTATAATCACAAAGAGTGTGTACAGGTACCGTCATTTCAACTACACTCCTTCCTGTGCTTGCCAAAATTGATTTACTAGAGCAGGAATGAAATTAATAATAAGTAAATCAAGTTATATGGCCTTAACTGTTCCAAACACTACATAGGAATATAATACAGTGCGGTAGTATAATAATCACCTCTTGTAATGTTTTATTATAAAAGAAAATACCTACAGGTTAGGTTTAGTGGAAGAATGACATTTACATATAAAAGTCAGTTGAGATGAGACTACTGTTGTACTTATTACGATCAGGTTCTTTCAAGATTAAATTACATTATTTATACATGCACAATTTATATCCAATTAAATTTTATTGTCTTGCGCTTTCATTCATTCTATAGGGGAGGCTCATCTATTCACATGCAAATGAGCGAAAGAGATACATACTACATACATATGCTGTATATACTTTTGTGTACGTATTTAAATTATACTAATAAACATGCAAGGTTTTACCATTTTTCTTAAAACACAGAAATATTCTGGGATTTACAGAATTTAAAGCAAGACGATTCAGCAGGTAGTTTGTTGTTAGATGAATGGTTGATGAAATGGAATTTCACATAATCAAGTAATCTCATAAGAAATATTTAATTGTAAATTGGTTTTAAATACCTGTACTACAATTTAATTGAGAAACGCATAGTTTGCCTGGGAGAACATGGAACAGAAGCTATGCAGTTCGTAAGACAAATACTAATAAGAAAAATGTATTAAACCAAATGAAGAAAAAAGGTTGACTTAAGCTGAAATCACTTTACGACTGAGACAGCTATAGAGTACAAAATTCTTCATTTTATTATCAAATACCAAAAACCGATGGACGATCTCATCACCAGCAGCTAAGAACATACAAGAAATACTAACTATAACCAGTTGGCTACTTACAAAAATGTATTCCTCTCTCTCTGAAATTCTCAACTTCTCTGCACTTGACGTTCTTTCCCTCTGGCCAAGTGCTCTGTGATGCATTGCACACAAAGAATTTAAAGTTTCCCATATATCCAAAGCATAATGTGTATATTATGTATTAAAGCCCCGTGTCCAACTATTTGTTTTAAGGTCGGAGCTTAAAGCATAATTGAAAGTTCGTGTATGAAAATAACAAATCCTATAATCGGTTCGTACTGTTACTGTTTTTGATACACAACACGAAAGTAGAAAGAAAGAAGAAGAGCACACAATTTAGAGAATGATAATAGAATTTCAGCGGCTCATCTAATCTTCCCAGGCTTATGAGTACACTCTTCATCATATACTCAACTCAACCGAAATCAGTACTCGTTAGTACTCTAAAGATTTATATTGCTTTGTACATTACATACACTAATTCTACGGTAGAGGTAGAGGCCGGAACGGTTCAGTAAAAACAGAACCCGAACATTTTTTGAGAATTTTACTGAACCGAACCCGAACAATTATTTTGAGAGTTTTACTGAACCGAACCCGAACAATTATTTTGAGAGTTTTACTGAACCGAACCCGAACAATTATTTTGAGAATTTTACAAACCGAACAGAACACGAACCAAGTTCTAACATACATTTTGTATACGAATCAGTTTGAGTTCAAACTCAACATAAACGGATACGATTTACTTGAATTCAATTTAAGTATTATATTTAACTTAACCTGTAATATTTTTCATATTTATACACCCTTGTTTATTCAGGCAAAGAAAATATAGATTATTTTCCGCATGTAATCGTAGTAGATCCAGTAAACGAAATAAATCTAGAAAATAAATGTCAGAATAGTAACAAATAAGTCATGGACAAGGTAATGTATATAAACTGTGGGACATTTTATAACTCTGAGACAGTTTATATGCATTACCTTGCTATTCCGTGCAAATAAGTAAATGTTTGGCTTTGTATGTAATAAAATAAGCTTTCAAGCTTCTCCTGTAATATATGAGTGTGAGATTTTCTGATATGTGTGCGGTGGCTGAAGACATTTGAATCGTCTGTGGGATAGTCGGATCAAGGATGAGAGAGTAGATTAAAAAACAAAGAAAGAAATATCCACAGCAATTTAAATTCTTGGCATTAGTTCTTTCTTTGTATGATTTAGTACTATTAATGGGTTGAATACAAGACAAATTCATTTAAGTATTTATTTTAATTTAACTATTAATTTAAACAATTTAAATCTTAATTTTTGAGTTTTTGCTAGGGGTACGTCTGCCTAAGATTTTTCGAACCGAAGCGAACACCAAAATATCTGCTCGGGCTCACCTCTAATAATACCTACGTAGGTTATATGCAAAGCATGTAGGAATACTATTAACAACTCATCAGATTAAAAGCATGATCCACATTGCGCATCATCCTCCTGAACGTTAAGACTACTAATACAAAGAATTAAGCTGCTTCATTAACTTTTACTCCAGATACTTGTCCAATGATGAAGTATGCGTAAATTAAATGGTATATAAATCCAAGCACTCACGTTGAATCTTATGCTTTACTACTACTGGTCTCTTTTTTGCTTAAATCCTTCTCCTAAAGCGATTTTAGCTGGAATTTATTTATTTACTAAGGAAAATAATTTTTCGTCTTCGTTTGGCTTGTAGCTGGAGAGTCTTTGAAGAAATAATGCCGCCTGCAGGTATTTCATTCGAGGAAATTAAAATTAAATAAAGCTAAACTGTTTCTCGAGGAAAATGAAGAGAGTGCTTCAAAGTGTATCACGAATCTGACGGAATTAAGTAAACAAAACGCTGTGTGAATAGTCAAGTAAAGTCGATCTCAAGTAAACATATCTGCGAATAAACCGTAAACGAACTGACTGAGTGAGTATTATACTTGATATACGAAGAAATCTACTGATGTGTGTAGTACAGGGAAAAGTTAAGATTCCTTGTCTGATTGTAAGCTGCAAGTCGTGACTACCGCTTGGGTGGGTTACAATTTATACTTACGGGTTGTGCAGACTATCAATAAGGAAACTTACATACTCAGAATGAGACAGACATCAAGCAAAGAGCAAAAGTCAATTGAATTCATTTTACTCAATCCACACCTCTAAGGAATACTACTGTGAGCAACGCAACACAGTAGTAGTAGTAGCTCTAGCAGGAAAACAGCAGCAAGTAAGTAGCAGTCAGAAATGAATTTGTCTTGATTCAATCCACCAATACTAAATCATACACAGAACTAATGCCAAGAATTTAAATTGCTGTGGATATTTCTTTATTTGTTTTTTTAATCTACTTTACTCTCTCATCTCTCATCCGACAGACAAATCAAATGTCTTCAGCTACCGCAAACTTATAAGAAAGTCTCACAGTCATATATTACACCAGCATCTTGCAAGCTTCTTATTATTACATACAAAACCATACAAAAATTTACATACTTAACGTATTACAATTAGTGGAGCATTATCTATCTGTATAAAAGTATAAAACATAAAATCTATATTTTCTTGACCTGAATAAACAAGGGTGTATAAATGATTGAAAAATATTACAGGTTAAGCTAAATATAATATTACACCAAGACAAAAAATGGAAACTATAAGGGGATACAAGCAATACTGTAATTTAACAGTTTATCTTATTCATTATCGTATAGAATTAGTGTATAAATATACAATTAGTAGATTGCACGCAAATGCAGATCCTTATATAGCTTTAAGTAACTTTCCTTCCTTTCTCTAGGGTGTTCCTGTGTAAATGCACACAGCTTGTGTATAAAAGTACAGGAAAGGCAGAAAATATTCAGAGAGAGTGCATGGAGCATTTTACAGTGCAATGGTATATAGCGGATAGGAAGGAAGGTGTACAGAGAGCAGACAGACAATAATGCCAGGGATATGCCAGTTGAATTTTTTTTTGCGATTCTAGGAAACAAAACAGCAGTACTGGAGTCTGATGGTGCCGTTGCCGTTTGGTTTGTATCGTTTCATTTAGTTGGGATTGTATGTAGCACTGTGTTGTTGAAAGATTGGGATAACGAAATCTCTGTTAGTGCGTCTCTTCTTCTGTGTGTGTGTAAGTAGACTGCTGCCACTTTGTTACACGGACGGACTAATAGAATGCTACGCCTGTCGTGTCTCCTCTTTATAAAAGAATACAGGTGCCTCATCCGCGTGTACTTAAAACCTAAAAAGTCAAAACCTCTCCAGGCTGGCTCTACATGAGAAAACACTGAATTGAATACACGACATGGGAAGATCTTGTTGAATTGTTCATTTCATAGAGCCAAACCACTTCTTGGCCTTGTGACCATCTGCTTCAGATTTCGTGATGAACTCACAGAGCGTCTTTAAAGACACAACAACCGAAGATAATGATGAGTCTGGCTTTTTCAAGACCTTCTTTCATATTTCTCTAAACCTTTTCTTCCTTTATTAGTAAACAAAAATATCAGATTCACCATAATTTTACATGGAATTGCGCAATGTGTGGGTTAATGTGTCGTGCTAATAATTCCAAGTCTATATTTATTACCTGCAATAACAATTCTGCAGTACTATTTCATTTTTTTCTACTAAATGAGCCCAGTAGTCACCCGGTACTTGACTTTTGTTTTATTTCACATGGTTTGACTTTTAACAAGTGTTAATCGCTTTAACGCATATATTACAGAATACGTGAAAAATTTACTTATCACCTTTTCCTTCCTGGAAAAATAAAAATGCGACTTGTACAGAGGTACATCGATAAAAGTAGTTCGAGCACCTGTTTAAATTTCAAGGACTCTGTTGTTGCCCTTGTTCACATATTCACAAGATGATGTGATGGCGCTACGTAAGATGTTTGTGGAGCTAAGTGCTGCTGTGGAGATTCCTACCTGGATTGTGGTTGTAATTGCTCAATATCTGCATTACCCCACCGGTGAATGCAAATCATTGCAAGATTATTCTCAATTAGCAGTCGTTTGTTAAGCATCCCTCGATATTCATTAGATCCTATCTTTTTTCCAAGCAACAAAGCCGCATTCGCTTAATTAATAGCTTATCTTAATTAACTAATGGCAATCTCTTGTTGCACGCCAAAATCTTTGCATACCAAAACCCCTCTGTCTCATCTTCTGGAAGGAAAATCATTCAGAAATCTTTTTGTTTATGATCTGCATTCGTTCCAAACTGCAAAACAGAAACCACCGCGATATTTACGAACCCGGCTATTATCCCTGTCATAAATTATTTAAATGGAAGCATTTTACGCTAGGAGATTTTTATGAATAACTTAAGGCAAGTAGCAAGTTTTTCTGGAGCGGCTTGACTCAATATTTTATAATTTAATTATGGCTTTACATTTTGAACCAGTTAAGGTGACACGAAACGTAAATACCTTTGTGCTTTCAAAAATTTAAAACTATAAAGTAATTTGTCTTTGCCAATATTCGGTAGCTTGGAACAATAGAACAAGCCTCAGCATCTTTCCGACAATAATTTAATGAGAAGTTGACGTAAAAAATTTTTTCTAACGAAAATAAATTACCTTCGTTGACTTCCCCCTCTCAACGTTGAATGGTTAGGGATAATGCATGAGCATTGCTTAACTAACACTAACACTAATGCTAAACTGATTACATTCACAACTCTAATGCGATTTGAAGTACACACACACACACACACACAAAGAAAATGATCTTGAACTTGGATCTTAACCAGGGTTTCAAGTTCTGCTCATATTATGCTAATGCTGATTGATGGTAAGAGATAGCGTCTCTCTCCCTGTATAAAATCTACACAATTCCTCTTCTTCTTCTTCTTACACCCTGTAACGAGTTATTCCCTGTGTAGTATAATAGTTGTCCATGTACAGCGAAACGCCTGTAAAAGTAGAAGAGAGCTATATAACTATTTGTATACTATACACATATAATATGTAAATGTGTCTCCTATGTTCAAGACGGTCTGGTTTGAAATAATGTTGTGTTATGTTGTGATAGTGAATGATGGCACAATGTTGTTTTCCTTTGGTGAACTTCATTCATTTTCATTCAGTTTACATTAAAAATACTGATAAGTCAACAGACATACAGGAGATAGAGGGACGAGAGAGAGAGAGAGCCCATTATGTGTCAAAGCATATTTATCTTTCCATATTACATTACACTTAACCCAGAGACTACACACAAAAATGTCCATAATATACGTAACATCAGCTAAAACTAACTAACCGAACAAACCAAAAGAAATATACACCTAGATATTTTTTCCTGTCTATTATTCGTACAAAACGCATATGCACGTATAAAGGGAGAGATAGGTAGTTTTTTAGAGTGACACTATGTGAGACGATGAATGTGATGTTAGGAGTATTTGTGTTGCAAGCTTTAATTCAGATGGGAGATTAATACAGATATGAGCAAGTCAGTTGAAAAGCATGTCTCAAGTGTAATGCAATGTAACAATACAATACAAATATGCTAAGAAGAATCATAGACTTGTACAAAGATAGCAGATTACATTATACAGGTACAGCGTTTATAGATCAGGTGCTACTTTGTGTGAAATTTCTATCGTGCTACATATCTCCGGTAGTAGTGGGGTATTTTTCTGTGTAAGAGAGTGACATAACACTTGGACGACTACTCTTAACATGTAAACACTCCATCAGATGAGATTATTTTTCCAAAGATAACAAAACATCACATCATATCATTCTCCTGTCTTGCCTTTTCATGCCAAACTGCACAAAAGACACAATAGGATCAGAATTCTCTGTACAATTCCCAAACAAACAACTCTCTGTCTGTCTCGAGTCTATACACAATACAAACAAGGAGTCACTTTTCTCCGCGTCCTTTCTGTATATAATATACAGGTACAAAATCTTTTAAGACATGCATTTTATACACCATAGGTACAAATTCCATATGAGCATTATACTGTACCAATGCAACCAATTACATGAGGAAGGAATATATTACCTGTCTTTGTATATGTAGAAAAACGGATGACGAGGAACGTATCACACACTTATTAAGTTAAACACGTAATGTATATGTATACCTTACAGGTACAATATCAAATAAGACAGTATGGTTGTACATGTTGGTAAATAATGCAATATTGTGTAGAAAAGTATGATGCGGCTCGTTTAACATTTAAGACTGTTGGAATGCCACGGAGAGCAATGTATAGGGAAAATCTCTCTATGCGGATTGATACGAGAGAGAGATATGTATTGCACTCTATCTCTTGTCACATTAGGTTGAGGGATTCAATGCTAAGTAATTGTGATTGTATAGAGAGTTCAAGTGTGTTCATTCATTATTGTCACTTTCGTGGCATTATGTGTATAGGTATGCAGTTTCTGTGTAGTGTGTATTGTTAGATAAGTTTATTCGTTTGAAATACCAGCGGTGCACTGTATTATGGTTTATAGGCAAGGTAGTAATGCACAAACTGATGCAATGTGACATCGAGTTCATTTAAGGGCATCTCAGACTCACCTTCATATCTTTACAGCTGGATTGTTGCATTTGTATACGATCTCCTCACAATCTCTGTGTCATCATCAGTTTACTCAGAAATTACACTGACCAGTGCCCCGACTTTTTTATCTTCACTTTTGAACTCTTTTCTTACTATACGTGGTTTATCTTGTGTGGTACTTATAAATGTATGTCTTAGGATAAACTAGTAGTAGTAATTTGAAAAATGTTTGTCATTTTTTCTGTTTACTTGTGGAATTTTTGTTTGTACAGGTATAGTAAGAGTATAAGAGTAAGAGTATAAGAGTATGTGTTTATCTATATAGGAAAAATTTTGAAGTATTTTTTTGTTTCTGATTTGTATATATATGATGTATGCAAGAAATGTGGTACATGTGGAGAGGATGTCGTTATTAAGACGGCTGTGCAAATGCTAAGAGGATATTAAATTTTGTGTGTGCTCGTGCAATTAACGTGGTTCTCGAATTACACACAGAAAAAGATCCTGAACGAGTCACGGTATAATTTAAATGCAATGAGAACATTTAAAGGGAGTAGCTAATGTTAGGACTGGGATTTACGATATGCATTTCTAAACGTCCCTAATGAACATTTTGCCACCTGAAAAACACGTTTGAGGTTTCCAGGTGGTCTATAGCCATTTTCACAAGGATTTTTCTATCTCGTCGCTAGAATTCTTCTTTCCGTGTTTTTAGTCCTTGCTCTTTCTGCTACTGTTCCTCACTCAATTCAATATCACTATAAAAGCTCCTTGCTCTTCTTCTTCTTCTTCTTCCTTTCGGTTTTTATTCCCAATTCGCTTTCATTGAATCCTCTCTCGAGAGAGAGTGTTCTTAGTGGCAGTCTCTATATATGAGGGTCGTGCTTCTCATTCTTTTCTCAGATCATGAACACTCATCATTCAGTCAATTTAAGTTGACCTCGTACTCAACAACATTCAATTTACAAGAAGAACACTACACACACAAATACAAAACTGAGCAAGAGCAGTTTCCACTTTCCAAGCTCCAGAAAAAATCTTTACAATCAAATCAAATCAGACTCGGAATGCCAATTAGTTTACAAATGCATATTCAGAAAAGCTTGCTTTACATTGCTGTATAGTTTCCCTATTAGCTTTTCATTAAATTGCGCTCCTTTCCCTATCTAAATAAATCCAGCGTTTCCAAATAGTAAATAAAACTCAACCTGTTCTCTTTACTCGCATCCTCAATACATTTTCCCTTTACACGTTTATAAACCAAGCTTATTAATCTTCCGTCCAAGCACTAAATACTAAATACATCAGAGACTCTAAAAGACCAAGGTGCCTTAGAATAAACGTTTTTTAATTCAAGTTCAATTTTCTCAACTTTATTCAAGACTCACATAGTGGAAATGAAATGGTGGTCCAGTTTATAATCTCTATAGCTCTAGTAGTAGTACTGTAGTAAAGAGTTAAATGAAATGATGGGCCACAGCAATTACGTGTACGATTTAAAATCCAAGACTTCCCTTTGGTAAGTTTGAATTTATATTTCTTATAACTCCTATATAGGTATTTTAACTTTTCTAATTTCTTATATAACAATTTCAATGTCAGTGGGGTATAGATAGGTAGCGTGGTAATGTTTTTGAATAAGTGAAGCAAGGGTAGACTTATATAGGATCATAAAACTACTAAAGGGCAGGAGAGTGATTCTGTGTAGTGTTCTAAATACACGGTATAATAAAATAATGAGTTGCACTACACCAGAGCGTCTCATTTTGTGTGTTGATTGCTGATTGCACCTGTTCTGAGTATGTGTGCACTAAGAAACACTACCAATAATGAGAAATGTTTACCGAGCTAAGCTAATGCTACACTATTATATTATTAGTTTTAAGATTACTATATATTTTACCTTAGTTCCTCATACATTAACATATTAAACAACCTACCTGAAACTTCTCTTACTTTATAATATTTATATAAGTAAAAACTATACTAAGTACGAGAGAGAACCAGGTAGATTGTCAGTGTAGCAATTTAGTAGTTAAATACTTACCATGTATGAGTTAGGCATTTTTAACTTGCCTATAAGAACTGTACCACCTGTTTCTCGTCTTGTATTACGTATAAATGCTCAACCTGTAAAAATATATGTAATCTTTTACTAATAATAAACTTGCTTAGCTGTCTGCTCCTATAGTACTACCTGTAAATAAATGCTCTAGGTAAATGCAGTAGACATGTACTAGTAGCTCAATATAATTGCACTCTATCTCGATTGTAAAAGCTACTCAAACTGAAAATGCTATGATATACAAGAAGATTCCAGGTTTTAGTGTATTAAATTCTAACACGATGTTTGTATGAGTCAGAGTCTAAATAAAAGAGACAGGAGACTTATGTGAATGTGTTAGCACTATATACACTAGAAGAGTCTGTCTACTTTTCTTGCGCCTATTTATTACTGTTTATATGGAAAACGGACAAAAAATTATTCATCTGGGTGAAGAGATGAGAGAGGCACAGAATGTTTCATAAAAAATATCAAGCTAGTTTTTCGTATCTGTACATAATAGTTTTCCTCGCTACCTGTCTACTACCATTACCGATTTACTTCTATAAGACAAAACGGTACCAGTCTGAAAGTATTTATCTTATCAGTCATTCATTACACTTCATAGCTCAGATCACCTCAGATTACCCGTAGTCAAATCTATTTTGTATGATGAGTCGATGATTGTTGCATATAAACGTTGTATCTTACTGCTTTTATATTTAGTTTTGTCATGTCGGAGAAGGAGGTTTCGGATATAGTATAATGCTTATAGAAATATTATTATTATCCGTGGAAATAAATACCAAAGGGTTCCCATGTAGGTAATGTACATACTTATCATACTTAATATGATGAGTCGATGATTGTTGCATATAAACGTTGTATCTTTACTGCTTTTATATTTAGTTTTGTCCTCGGAAGTGGATCATTTGGATCTACAATAATGCTTATAGAAATATTATTATTATCCGTGGAAATAAATAGCAAAGGGTTCCCATGTAGGTAATTAATGTACTTATCAATACATAAATATAAGGGTATTGTTTTTAGTTTCATTTTCGTTAACGAAGTGTGAGTCCCGCTGATTTTATTAACAGCGTGTCAAGTGAAAATATTTTGACGTTGACTTGATGTAAGCCAGGATATTATTTGTGTATATTAAGACTTACTTACAGGTACTAGTAATAGTATACTTGTATGTACTTGTAGAAACTGTTAGTTAATATCTAATAATAGGTTTGTTGTACTTTCACTAATAGGCAGCTTATAAATTACATAAACAGTCTATGCACTTTGTTAATACCCAAGAAGCATGCTAAGGTTGTGTACCTTCTCTCTATGTGAACTTTCTGTGCATAGACATTTACGATAATAAATATATACAAATATTTTTTTCCTGCATATAGTAGTTATGCAGTTTATGTGTCTACTACTATGTACTTGTTCAGTCTTGGTGTATGCAGAGTCTGGCCTGGCCATTGTTCACATTTCATTGTTTATTAACCCACTGACAGAGATTGTTTATACGCTCTGAGTGTTGTTGTTAAGACGCCTGTTCATTTCTCCTGCAGGAGTTGTGTACGCAGTTTCATGTTCCATTAATTACTTCTCTGAACTGTTTGGAGTTATTAAGTATTCTTATTGTCTGTCAAATCATTATCATTCATTATCTTTATAGACTGTTGATTTTCGCCTTTTTTCTCCCACAACAACTATTGATTTGATATTTCAATCCTGCAAAAGATTTGAAAGCTATTTGATTAATATTACACATTACCCTCCGTGTATTTACACAGGGAGCATTACTTCAAACTTTTTTCCTTTCCGAAGCAATCCACGAAGGATAAGTAAGACTGAAGGCTTTCATTTTCAACTTAATCATTTGTTTGCGAGGAATAATACACAGAGAAGGTGAGTCATGTGCTTTGCTGCTGCTGTGGGTGATGATTCTATATGATGATAATATATTTCCATCGGTAAAAAGAGAATGTGGTAATAAATATCCTTCTTTAAAAGCCCAGAACCACATCAGAACTCTGAGAAATTCTACAGGTTGACTGTGTTTAATGTTTATGCGTTTCTTGTGGTGGTTCTGTGTAAGTAGCTAATGTAAATGTACGAGATAATGATGCTTTTGTTTGATTCTCGACTTTGTTTTATGTATTAGTGTCGATTTTATGCGAATGCATGTAAAACCAAACAGACAGAAGTTGAAACTTGTTGAAATGTTACCAGTAAATAGCTGCAACAGATTCGATGTTAAATCCAAGTCTATTGTGTTCAACGTAATTTAGTCTTGATGTTTCTACTACTGCATACACATATACTACACCATTCCTTTTGCCATTTAAATACTACTTGCTATACCAAATGCTACATTACCAATATAGTCAATAGAAAATGCCATTAATGTAAATGTATTTAGGATTTCTATATATTACTATACTATTGTACAGATCTTTCAGAGCAACTGCTTTTCCTACAAAATAAAATGTGTATTAGGTTCTATATAAAATCTTATTACAGATACATTATGCAGGTTCTCCCTGGCTTTCCGTTTCATATACAGATACATATACAGATATAGGAAAAGAAATTAGGTATATATACAAACATTGTATTATCCAATTTCAAAATAAACAATGTAATACTGTACTAAATAATACACGTTATAATAAGTATACACATTTCTACAGTCAGTGTTGCACCTGCATTGGTATAATATTACTTAAAACAGGTAAACAGTAGGTATATTTTTTATTTTTGTATAATATTCTTATAGCTATTACCAATAAATACATGTGTAGGAATGTGTATAGGAGTTTGAACAGCTACCAGTTTCAAGATTATGACGAGAGATTTGCGGCATTCTTCTTTTTCGCTCCTTTCGTTAAGAAAAACAATAAAAATCCAGGTATGGTAAATATATATCTATATTACTTACTACATAGTATAGCTATACTATCCACTCCAGGTAAAGTCATCGACTACAGAAGATAATATTATTGAATCTATAAAGATTTACATACTGTGTGTAGCACATGTGTAGTTGTAAAGTAAATGCTCAAGGAATACACATAGAAACATCCCTAACATTACCGCAGCAAGTTTTTCGTCGACAAAAACACGACAGTCGTTGAGTTGATTGTTTACGCACTAAAACTGTATGATGTCATTTGCATTTGTAGACTCAAATGAATTGACAATGAGCTAATACACTCATTCACTCAGAATACACACAGTCTGCCAACCAGAACCTCATTACTAATATAACCAACTGTGTTTATAGAAAAATATATCTTTGATGTTTATATACCTATATACTATTTACATGTATATACCTACGTACTATTTACGCACAGGTGAGACACACACACGAATACGCTTAGTTGTCTTGAAGGTAGGTAGGTATTTATTATGCTGTACGCAACTATTAAACTGCTATGAAGCGCAATGAAATGAAGGAAGATTTATTGCATCAACACTGATGCATCTTCCTGACGAATGGACACATATTGAGAAAGGTATAGGAGTTGTATGTACTTAAGAAATACTACCAAGGGAGGTTTAATCGCATAATACTGGTAGGAGCAAAAGAAACTTTATTTATTACAGTATTTACGACAAAGTCGAGTGTGAGATAAAAAGTGCATTGAATTCAATTCACATTTGGATTGGATTCACCACGTTTTTTGTGTGTCTCTTCTCTCTGGGACTGCAACTGTGCTGAGTGACATAAAAATACTACGAAGGCATATCAAATTTAGTTATTAGTGTCTTAGTCTTTTTTTCGTGTCTGTCGTCTCCTTTACCTACTACTTGTATATATAATGTGTAATAAATATATTTTATATGCCTATAGGTAAAGAGTCTTATTATATAGGAATAGTGTTCTGATGGAGTATAATGGGTTTCCGTCCATGCTGCCAGGACCAGAGAGTAGCTTCAGCTTTGGTTAACTCTACGTAGCATTGCAAAGAACAGAACAAGTGCACTAATTATTACAAATTTTCAAAGTTAGCCGTGTGACATGATAAACTACTGAAAGGGATGCCATCTGCCTTGAATGTAAATGTGGATCTGGAGGTGACTCATTTATAAAGAAAGAAAACTCGTCTTTATCTTCTCCTTTGACATTTCCCAGATAGAATACGGAATACGACCGTGGTATCTCTCTCTCTGTACTTCTACTACAGGCATACACTTACACACGCAGAAGAGATGCAGATAGAATGCAATGTTTTATTTACGGGCCAAATTAAACACACTCATTAGTCTCACAGTCACATTTCAGACGGACCATGTCAACTCAATTAGACTTTACGATACCAAAGGGCAATAATAAAATGATACTTAAGAAAACCAACCAATTGAATTCAAACAGAATGCCATACTACTACACAAAATGTAAATATAATCTACCAGAGGTATGTACGTAAACCTACCACTACTAGCTGTGAAAATAAAAGCATGTTGTAAATGTACATACTTTACATATTATAAGGGTCTAATTTATTATTATGAATGAACCACGACGGGTAAAGTGCGTATACTATAGATTTCTGAAGAGGTATATAGTCCTAGTCCTAAATCTTCTTTGTACATACCTACTATACTTGTAAAGCGCATATTTTGTGTATAGAGTGTTTATAGTAAAAGACATATTTCTAATCTGACGAGTGTTAGTGAGGAATTTAATCAAACCATTTCTAATTGTAAAAGCGGCCGAAGTCACTAAATTAATTTTTTACGGTCACATTACATAAAAAAGTCCATGTGTAAAAACTCCATTAGAATAATTAATTTTTTAGTTTGTGAGAGAGAAAACTTTCACTGAGAAATTCATCCCCCAATTAGCTGAACTCGACTGACTATGTGTGTGCATGGTTAGTCTTCGAATAATTTATGGCCTGAAAGTCTTTCTTTCAAGAAATAATGAATATTCAAATGCCTTTATACTCTCTGTGCACACATACTACATACTACCCTATATACCTATACACGTACACAGCTTGTACACACACATACACATATAGCACTATATGGGCAACTCATACTCATCTTCCTATACTCTACGTATGGCAGTATGTGTACACAGAAGATAGCTCTTACACAAAGTCAAGTAAAACAAACCTCGGATGAAATTCGCTGTTGAAGTCCATTGTATATGCAAAATTGTGTCACCCTGTAGTTAGCCTCGGTGGCCCAACTGTCACAACGAGGTAATATACAACTGACACCATAAACCTCTAAATTACTCTCTTACTCCACAAACTAAACCTAATGGTATATACTTCATATAGAGGTACTCCTTGTACATATACAACTCAAAGTCTTCTATATATCCTTCTCTTCTTGTTCTTATTCTTCTTCTGTGTCTGAAGTCAAGAGAAATGAACAAAGAAGGTTAGGGCTACTCTTTCCATGTAAAAGTGTAATATAACACACCCGAGTCCTAACCACTAATAGCCAGCTAACAAAACGGATGTGTTAAGAACTAACTTTTGTTTCAAACATAATACTTCTGTTATGAACACTTACTTGTACGTTTCTAGTACAGGCAGATTCTACTATGCTATACCAGAACATGATACAATTAGTTCTATATGAGATATTATAGGTATGGGTATTATAAATTCAGTTATATGTACCTATGTGCAGTTTTTATATGTAGGAGTAGCATTTTCTATAGAATTTTGTGGGGAATATAGTTGTAGTCGCGTCTAATATAATTCCTCCCTAGTGTTAGTTAAGACAAGAGGCAATTAATCATAAAGATAGAGAATTTTTCTCTGATTTACTCACATTTACCACATCGTTTTATGTCAGCCTCTGCAATATACGGCTACTTTTTATCCTTATAGTATTTACCAAGCGAGTGTGTGCATTTTCTGTATGGTACAGCTATACAGACTACGTAATAGTGGTAGTTAACTCTTTAACTCGGTCTCTCTCTCTTTTTCTCACTCTCTCTGGAGAGAGTTATTTAGTTGCGTTATTTAAATGTGTGTTCCTGTCGTGTCCTTTGAATTTTAGTGGATCGTCTCCTTGTCGCCGTGATATGACTTTTGTGTGTGAATTTGCATATGATTTTAATGTCTGAGTAGAAATACATTAGGTAAAGTATGGGTGGGAGTTAATCATGTCGCCTTGTCACACAGATAGTTCATTTCATGCTAGGCAAGCCAACTTCTGAATTTCACATGCACTCTTCAAGCAGAGAGAGAGAGAGAGAGACAGTCAACTACCAAATGTCGTATACGACTGCTGCTGCTTTTCTGCTGGACTCGACACGGTCAGACTGTCTCTCACATACTTTATTATCTGTTTATGTAGTGGAGGGATGTAGTTTATGGGAATTGTTTTAAACAACCATTTATCTATTAAAACTTACTAAGTATTAAACCTATTATATACATACAGTAGTTATTTTACTACTATGTAGTAGTGTAACATTGGTAGTCGTCATAATAATAAGCTTGTTAATGTACACAGTAATGTTATTATTATTATGCTGCTACGTTTAAGTCATTCTACTACTACAGCTGTATATATAAAGTCAAATACATACCAACATGAGGTGCTCAGCAAAATATTAAGCAGGAAATGCATTTGGAATGCAAGATGTGTAGTACTTGACATGGTTACATGTATTTCTCTATAGGCAGTGTCAGAGAAATGTACATGGACATTTTTGTATAATTGATCAAAAATCTTGTCGCTGAGTCAAAACTTACATGTGAAATGGAATTTTTTAAGTCATTATGTATTTTGAACGGATTAGAAAAGAGTTCGGGAACTTTACATAGTAAAATTCAGTCCATAAAAGTTTAGTAGTTTAACAAAAGACAAGAGAGAGAGAGAGCCTGAAGAAATTCGTTTGTGATTTCGTTCAAGATAAGCAGAATATAAATAGCTGTGTGTATTTCTACGTAACTACTTAGAAATATGCACATAGAGGTTATATACAAAAGGTTATCAAGCTTAATACATAATTACCTTTGAAAACGTGATATATGACTATATTGTCAAACTAACTGGTATTAGATATGCTACAGATACCACGCACAATCTTGAACTACTAAAGGATTAGTATACTAAAAGAATTCGTGTCCTTTAACCGAACAAGTCTTTTGTGTCCACACAGTCCATATACACGTCTTTGTATATCTCACTGCATGTCTTTCCGTGTGAGACTTGCATGTATACAACTTGTGGTTTATATTTGGTCGACTTGGTATTTTCTTTGGGGAAGTTATATGGTTTTGCGTAGCACATCATGAAGTACTGTACCCTCTATATGTATAAATATATACAAGATAAAATATTTATGCTATATGTGAATGTATATGTGGTAGATATAGGTTTATACATTTTATAGAATGAAGGTATGTATAGAAAATACACGTGTTTTATTATTAGGACGATATAATAAGCATAAGTGTTACTTATTGTAGTTCTATAGGAGTGAGTGAGTGTAGGAGAAATGAGGTTAGTGTATGTCAGATAATATATGATGTGATGTGTTTAGTTGGGTAGTTCGTTCTTTGAGTTGAGTTGCATTGCATGTGAAATAATTTGGCTAGGTAAAAGTAAAAGGAAGAGAAAAGCGTCATAAATTTGCTGGTAAGTGGGCATCTGAATACAAAAGAAATGTTGGAGGGAAACTAATTCGAGAAAACTTTGAGCAAATAGACTAATTTTCAGTCTTTTATATTCATGCATTCCTATGTGAATCGGACATGTGTTGGTAATTAAAGTTTCTACCCCAAGACAGCTCTTATCTTACACAGGACTTGTTCTTTCTTCTTGCCCTTTCATACTCATCATGACATCCCAGTCACTTTATGTTACTTTTACTTACTCCAATTCTCAAAGCACACACACAGAGACAATTTTCACTATGCAAACTCCAAACGCTCCATACACTACCTCTATAGTATGTACACATTCTATTTTGTTGTTTTCCTTTATACGAACAGGAGAAAGAGACTGGGAGACTGTCTCAGTAGTTTTCTGTGTCTTTTGCCTTTCACTACATTAAGTAGCTACACAGTAGTAATTTTGTTTCTTGTGTAATATATCTAAGGACGGGTATAATATCTGTCTTCGTACGTTTCTCTCAGGCTTTCACCACCGCTTTCTACTATATGAACAATTCTGGATGTATTTTGTATAGTTCTCGTGTACAATGAAAACTGTTAATTTTGGTCGCACAAAAATTATTCACTTGTCGCCCATTATGAACCTGTCACTGTATTTATAACGTAAAATTACACTGACATTACTTCCCTTCACTTTATACCTATACACAAGGAAAACTAACTAACTAAGACTACATCTTTTGTTAAAAATGCTACACGAGCTACTCGTGTTCTATTCGTCTCTAACATAAGTTCATACAACATAACATAGCACCAGGCTTTTCTATGATTTGCTATGTGAAGGGATTTACCATGGCTGTTGGAGCCCTGCAATGCAATGTTAAGACTGTATTGTGTATATAGCTTTGTTGTTTTTGTGAAGAATTTTTTTGTAAGCTCGTATACTTTTTGTTTCGTGTAAATTTTAAGTCTTTCTGTGTACATGCTCAACGAATACAAAATGATTCACATAAAATGCAAAGACAAACAAAAAACAATCATGTCATACACTTTCGTATTACACATAGCAATGCAACTCTCATCGATTTATGTTAACCAATTTTTATAAAAATCTCAATGAAAATTTTAGGATTACAAATAATTTTGTCATCAACCCTCGAGTATCTAAATGATTGAAGAGTACTCTACCTGCATTTGTGTTAGTAAAATAAATTCGTCGAAAAATTGCAAGAAAACTATAAAACTATTAACAGATGCAAATTGGTAAAATAGGTTTTTAATATTTCTCATAATATCATCCTGTATGTACTTACTAAATATTATCTATACCTACAACTATTTTTTAATTATTTTGATATTCCAATAAATCCTTGACGATCAAGACTTTAAGACATTAGAAGAAACATGACGTAAGTTTTGAACTGAATCAGCTATTAGTATTCATCCTTTTATTTAATAAACATGAAGAAATTATATATACGGGCATTTCAAAAATTAAAGTTAGGATTTTTTTTTTTTAAATTGCAAAGATAAACTGAAACGATTTTAAAATAAATAGCTGTGCTGTACACTATGAAACTATGAACTACATGGTTAAGTCAGGTTGATTTGTAAACGTTTGTTAAAGAAGGAATATTACTTGGTTTACGTGGAGCTGACGAGAATTTTGGGTGAGATGGCAATCAAGCGTGAGTTGTATGACAAGCTAAAATAGGATGTAACGTAATGTGATGTGTACACGAGTAGAATGCGATAGGATGGGAAAACAGTGACTGTGAGTAGACTTGACTTTCTTCCGTTTTTCCTTTGCTCTCGACATTTTCGTTTCATCAAGCCGAACTGCAGTATCGTTTTCTGGTCCGATGCACCGTCTCACTCATGCGGGACTTTATGAGCAAGTTATGACTTCTTTCTCTACGATAATAAATGCAAAAAATCTATACTGCCTACACACAAAATCTTTATAGCGCACACAACCCTATATAACAATAATACAAACATAACATCCCTCTAATATCAATGTTCTCCATAGGTCCGTGTAAAATTTCCTGCCTGTTTGGAAAGGCAAGTTGAATCTCTCAAGTTATTTTACATTGCTCAAGCACAACATAAAGAATGGATTCATTTGATAACGTGCCTCGTCCTTATGATATTTTTTATAGCTGTATAGAAAGAAAAGTTTCGCTTCGTTTTGCCTACTATAAATAAATAACCAGCCAGTTTGTTTCACCTTCACAATTATTTGTATAGGTATGCATTTTCCTTAAAGACATAATATGGACAATTATATGAATTTTTTACACTATAACAAACGATGGTGAAAATGATTGCTGTTTACTGTTATAGACAGATATAGGGTCAAACGTTAATTTAATAATCTTTCTAATGCTAATTTATAATCACTCCACGTTTACAGGTATATTAAACAGTAATTAGATGTGATAATGTACCGAATTATAATACAGCATTGAAAACTTTTTGAATATTATGTGTATTCGTAACATTATCATTTACCTCTCGTTGTAAAAACCAATGAAACAAACAAATCTGTATCTTTCTATTGTATTTATATATTTTTGATGAAACAAAATAACAGTAAGAGTATTAATGTGGCTAATCTTAAGTCTTATATGATAATTGTGCATTTTGATATAGATATTTCCTTTGCAAACAACAAACCATCAATTCATCTTCTCTTTCTTGCATAGCATAATATCATATGAGCTTGCAGTAATTTTACGTTCAAGTGAAGTGTTTAAAATATTTCAGTGGCTGACTATCCGGCAAGTTCGCGGCAAAAAATTAAAAAAGAAAATGAAAAGATTGGTTGATTTCTTTGAATTATTCTCTATATGTGTGTTTACAGCATTTTTATATTACAAAGAAAATATCCAAGGAAGCTTAAGAAATTTTCTTCACATCTATCATCTAAGTACCCTTAGTATTTTCTTAACCTATGACTTTGTTTGATCTCAAGTTCTCGAATTAAAGAAGTATATTTGTTTACTTACCTTTTGAACCAGAAAATTAAGCCTATACTTGCTTAATTCTTTTTCGAATGCAGAGATATAAAGAATACAGAAAAAGTCGTATGAAGCAAGATTCTTACAATCCACCAAGTTTTTAGCTTTTGTGCAAAAGAAGCCATTTGTCACATCAAAATTAGTTTATTTAGAATTAAATCTGCTTAAGTAAGAAGAGAAAAGTCTATAATATGCAATTATTTTCATAGGTCACTTATTAAGTGTTAGCTCTCAAATTAGAAAGTTTATGAGTTCCGTTATATACTCTATAATTTGATTGCATCCGGTTCGTTACGCAATCTTTTTGGCCGTAGGCTATCATAATTCATTTTGTTAAGAAAATGATTGTGTCCACTTAAGACATTTTTTAAAATATCAATTTGCAAAGTATGGCAGCGTATGAATGCACGACCTATATAAATATACAAAATACGGCCACTCCAACTTATAATTAATTTAAAGCTTTTTCGATATGTACATAGTGAACATGTCATTGTAATTGAAGCCTGATTAAAATCTCTCTTTTGTCTATTGTTAGCATTAGTAGCTAAATAGGGAATTAATGAAGTGATTTGGATATGTAGGTATTGTAACTTTTCTTGTAATAATATTATTCGTGTTAAGCGGACCACACGATTTCATACAGCTTAATACATATTCAAGTCATTTTAAGATTTGTTGCTTCCGCATGGAGTAGACCACACTCATTCATGCAAAAATGCTAGAACAATAAATCAAATTGAGTCATAAATCATGTAAATTCGCTTTGAATTTATTTTTGTATTCAATATGTTCAACGACTTGAAATGTGTAGCTTATATTCTCATATTTTCTGTGTTCATAACATTTTGCAGATTCTTAAGCTTTGCACGCGGTACAGTTCTTTGTTCGAATAGTTCTTCTATTATTATTTACAATTTTATCAACATCTAAAAATCGTGTCTATGTTTCAAATTCTATTTTGTATAAGTATACATTTGTATTTGCGAGTAATTTGGTTTTTCTCTTTATTTCACATAAATATTCGCTGTGTATTGCTAAAACGTAACGTTATGTTCGTCCTATAGTATTAAAATATTTCACATAAATTTAATTGCTCCCACAGCACAGTTATGTGTAATAATGCTAACTTTAAGTTTGTGTATAATAAAGTCTCAGCAAAAGCATACGAACTTTAATTCGCAATTTCTTGACGAAAATTTGTGTTTAGTTTAGTGTTAACCTTTTTGCGAAATTCAATCACAACCATTGGAGTTTGGAGAATGCTTCTCTTACATAAAAGGAGCAACGGTACTTTACTTTTACTTTACTCATTGATTTAAGTCATGATTCATGAAGAATCAAGACACAAACCACAACTTACTGGTAGAGGCATAAAAGCGAGTATTTAAATAGATGTATTACATTGACAGTTGCACATTTACACTGCAATATTTATTATTATTAGTTAACAAATGAAAATATCCCAACCTTTTACGACTTTATTTGAATACAAAGTATAATATTATTGTTTAATGAATGAAAGAATTTAAACTGTCTGAGCTGATTGTTGTAAATAAGGCTGTAAACCATTCATCTAATCTTAACGCTGTAATATGCAAGGCTTGTAAATATTTTACGCTGCTACACAAACTGAATGGTTGGCCATGGTTAATTATACCGATATTATTTATGACGTTTCTAAAAGACGTGCCCTTGTTATAATCTTCAATCAACATTAATAATAAGATAACTAATTGTATACTTACATTTGCATCTTTAGATATGGATTTGTTTATAAAGCACTGTAGCACATTTATACGTAAATATACATTACATGTTCATTTGTATACTTCTAACCAACAACACCAATACCCATACTTACATCTTAAATAATACCTTTACATACCTACAGATTTATAGTAGTGAATTGGCTAATATCTAGCGTTTAATCTATTAATGCACTTGTCACAGGTACTTTTACTATCTATGGTGTATGTACATGTACCTATCTATTCGTAACATTATACAATTGTTTCATACTAAAATAAAATAACTTTAGTAAACATTTGTATTGTACAATTAATGTTGCCTAAATTAAACTGCAATTTAAACCATCCATTAAATACATTAAAAAATCACCACAATATTTATTCAGGTACGAGAACATTGATGTAAAAATGCTGTTATCATTTTAACAAGTACTTTATAAAGCACACTGATATTTTGCATTAAATCAGAATCAGGAATGACAGTTCAATCTATTTGTTACACTCTGTAAGTATATAATATTGCAGCGTCCTGAAAACAAATGGAGAAGAAATGGAGCATAGGTGTAAGTGAAGTGTTTATATACAAGTGCACCAATATAATATTAATTTAAAGTATGACCACGTTAGAAAAGAAGTTTAATTCTCTGATTAATTTCAAAAGTTGAGATTGACCCAGACGAGGCTGCTGCCTTCGATTGTAGAATTGTAGTAGAGTGGCTACTCTGACTGTGAAGACGCTGAAAGAGCTGATAGGTATTTATTAGTAAAGGAGCAATAGTCTGAAAGTCTCAATAAGCTGCAGCTAAAGCAAAACCACTCAAGAAGACGAGAGACCTGTTTTATTATCTTTGTACACAAACCCAATTCATTGCAGCAGCAGCATGGCAGATGAATTTGTATGCAGAGTGAAAGATGCCTCTCTACTAAAACCTCCCCATGCATAACGTACAGTTTTTCTTCTACTAATCTGAGTCTTATTACATTTGTATGTAAGTTTTGACGGTTGATTCTTTGTTCGTGTAATTCTATCCTGTTTATGACGGCAAGTTCGTATATTGACTTGATTACTCGTAGACTGACATTATGCTCTTTACTCAGATTACAATTTTATGATGAATTGAATGCCGCCATCCATTACAAAGCATTAGAACATCCACCACTACCACATTTTTTCCAAATACGAAATCCATGCAAAAGTAACTCTATACACTCGCATGTCTTCCAAATACGAATCATCCCCGCTAAAGTATTATTATCCCACAGAGTGATTTGATTTCTCCTATTATGCCTACGTAACACTAATCCGTCTAACATTATACCTGCACTCCTTAACTGTATAACTTGCCATATAAAATAAAAAGTTTTATATAGGTAACTATTTTTATATACTTAATATATGGATATATGTAAATAAATTTGAGTTATATAGGCATTTGTATATATAAGGTATATAGGGATATATAAATTTGAGGTATATGTATATAGGTACCTTAGTTAATAAGTAGATGAGGGCAAGTGTCTAATTGTAAGTATATGGTGTCTGTGTTTATCTGGAAAGAGAGGGAGTTAATATTAGAAGGGAATTTGATTTGTGTAGTTTGAGTGAGGAGACTGAAATTGAAAGGATGAAAAAGAATTTTGTAAATGAAAGGTGAATGTGATGATGAGATGAAGAATGTCTGTGAGAGAGTCTGCCCCTTTTCTGTCAAGTTGCCTGTCTCTCTTTCAGTCTCTCTGCCTTGTTAAAGCGATCTCGCTACTTATTCATTATTTTATTACAATAGCAGAGCAATGTCAGCACTACGTTAAAATAAAGAGAAGAGGCAGCAACAAACAGCTTTAGCTTACAGAGAAGAACAGGCTAACTACTAACTAACTACCAGTAAGTCAATTGGAATCGAGTGCAACTTTGTTCCTTTGAGTTACCGCTACTTTACTTAATTCCAAACTACTTCACCTTCTCTCTCTCTCTGTCTCTCTGGTCTCTATATACAAACAAGTGCGAGAGAAACTTGTGAAATGAAAGAGAGAGGTAAAAATAATGTGAAATTATACGATGAAATACGATCAGTTATATATTTACAATTATACAAGGCGTACCTATATTCTTTTTCTAAATGTAAGTGCAGAGATATAAATAGCAGGTAAATTTGAGGAAGAGTAGAAGGAGGATTTCGTTTTTGAGGAAGAGTAGGAGGAGGATTTCGTTTTTGCATTGAAAGATGAGAGAGAAATTGAATGAAATACCTTTGCTCTGAAAATACTCGTCAAAGCCGGCATTTGTGTATTTACCCATAGTGCGTATTATTTTTAGAGCAGGTAGTTTGTATAGGTACCTATGGATTAAAATAAAAGTATTTGGGGATTTGGGAAAGAAAGCTTTGATAAAATTACAAATTCAGATTCGAGACTGTTTTTGCTGTTGTGTTCTTCTCTGGAGGAGTCTGATGGCAAGCAGTGGTAGTGGTAGTGGCTCATCTCATCGGGCTTGTGTAACTTGAGTTTTAGTTCTACTACTGCTTTTTGATTTAATTAATTTCAGACTTGAGACTGAATTCTAGTTCTAGTAGAAGAGAAGACAACAGAAGCCTTCAAAATACAATCAAAAAGTTTTGTTTCGTCTGAAGCCACACACACAGGGCTGTATACGTCTGTGTTTGTGTGTGTGTGTCTAAAGTGTATAAATAGTGTACTTAATGTAAGTCAAGTAAACTCAAAGGTTTTTGCTTAAGTAAGCAATATCTGTATTTGTATGAAAGTATTTCGCTTTGCTTGATGCGTGAGCTATGAAATCTCATCTCTTTCATAAACTAAATTGCAAACTGAAATGTTTACTCATGAGAAATACAGCTGAGGACAGTTTGCTGACTCTTCTTTGAAGCATAAAAGTAGGTTCTCATGTTTCACAAAGAGAGAAGTCTCGACAGCTTCCACTGTACTATATACACGGATAAAATGAAGCACAAGCACTCAACAACGAGATACACACAAAGATATGCACAGAACAACACAACAGCCGAATCTTCAGTACTTCTATATAGAGAAAGAAACAATAAGTGCCACTGGAATACTTGAAGACTTTCAGTAGTGGATTCAAATCAAGGAAATCAAAAGTCGTTCCCCTATACAAAGAGCAGTTGTAGTTGTGTAGCACTATTTTATTTTCTGTAGTTTTATACTTTACTTATTGTTAAGACTTACAATTGAATTGGTATTAGGTTGTATACATATAGAGATAGATAGTTTATATACTAGAGAGACTGTTACAGTATAATCATGCTCATACTTCATAAATACTTGAGTTTCATTTCACCATCAGACTTGCCTTCTGACTTCTAATTAAACTATTTCCATTTGTGTCCAAAGTAATACTATGCAAATCTACATTTACACACAGTATCAACTTTTATAAGCACAGATTTGTATTTTCTTCCTTTTACTTTCGGTCTTATGCGTGGAACTTGTAAAATAATACTGTCACAGTCACAGCAGTATCAATTTGCCTCAGTTTTCATTTCAAATGGATTTGTTATCCATACAGTCGTACTCAAAAGCTTTTTCCAAGCTTATCTTACGTAATTGTAAAATATTCTGTACATAAATACCTATCTAAATACAATACAATTGCTTTCAGACGTAATTCGTCTTTTTAACAGCATAATACTGATACGAAGCTGAAAAATGAATTCCTCTTACCTAAAGTATTTTATAATAAATACTTTTGTACTGAGATTCTTTATTATTAGTATATAGTAGTTAATTTCATCAAGATTTATATTATAGTGTATTTTGAATAAGGAAATTGGTAGTAGGGCAATAAATAACTGTGAGAGAGCGAGTTTGTGACTGACGCTGAGTGACTGGTGAAAAAGAGTAACAAGTCAAATCACTCAGCTGCTTTAGAATTTTTGTTTCGGGACGAACTAATTTAATCTGGCAGAAGATGAGGAACTCGTGCGAGAAAAAACTACAAACAACTTTCCATTGCATTGTGTGTGTCAACTTACACTTTTATACAAGTTCACAGTTTAGTTCAGATTCTCTGTCTATGTGCATTAGTTGTACTACGACTTACAAATTCCAAGTCACTGAATCCCCAACGAAACGTTTGATCTTGTTTAGATTTTCATTCATACTGACTGAGAGTACTGGCAGACGTATAATGTAAACGCGTCTCCTTATATAAAGCCTTATTAGTGGGATTTCCCTACTTGATCTGTAGTATCGGCAAATGGACAACTTCCTAGACTAATGTACCATTACCATAATATCTTATCGCGTAATCAAACACGATGATTACTTACTATCTGCTTTATCAATAAGGTATGTAATGTCACGTCACTATGTCACATATTTGGAATATTTAATAACAGTAGACGTGTAGTATATAGAATTCTGTAACATGAGACATCTTTTCCTACATAGTCTTATTGTTAGTGTTAAAAGAGTATTAGCACTGGGAACTCTTCATATTTTTGTGGAAATTTTGTGTATAAATCTTATTGAAACACATCAGATTGAATTCCTATACACAATTTAAATACTTTGCATTAATCTCGGAGTAATTTATAGCATTCTTTTTCTTTAGTAGGTACTTGATGATATTCTTTATGACAATATTATACAGAAAGAGAGAGAGACATAATTATCTTGTTTTTAATCTGAAGCTGTCCGTACGGTTTTAAGTATTTATTTAAGATAATGTTAAGATAAAGAAGTTATTCCGTATCTCTACTCTTTGCATAATTCATAGTAGAGTATATAGAAACTGATTCAATCCTTTCTAAATTATTAGCTGGGTAAATTATATCGTATAGTAATAAAATATAGAGATTCGCTTTGAAAAGTGTAAAGAATATAAAATGTGAAATGAAATTGTACATTGACGACAGGTTTTATCATTCAATTTTCCCTGCTTGCTTGCGCTATATACATTTTTACACAGTACCTTGTGTGCTTGTACAGAAAGAAAAAGAAAAATGTCTATATACATTTGCGCTGCTTTGGGATTCAAATCTTTCGTAAACAATCTGAATTGAAATCTGTGATTGTGTTCTCAAGTCCTGTCATTACAATCAAATGGCTTCCGCCCAATTTCCAAATTCAGACGAGACTTGTGTACTTCAACTGTTAATCTGTGAAACAAGGCCTTCCACCAGAAACCTACAGAAACGTGACATGAACGAACGATATTTCCTTTATCGTCTGTTTTAACAACGTCAACCCATTCATTTCAGTTCGAGAGAGAGAATTGACTCGGTCGTCCATGGTCCTCTCGAATAGTGCCACAGCACAACACTACAACCACTATTCAATCAATTCATTTTGATTTTTCTGCTTGATTTCTTTCTAACAGCGAAAAGACAGAGCTGAAAACGATATTATGATTGCTAAAGGCACTACAACTTAATGCAAGTCGACAGAGCAAGAGATAAAAAACGTGAATGTGAAACAAATTAACTTTTTGTGCAGTCATTCCTTATCTTTTCCATAAAAAACTACCTAGGTACTACACATTATACACGGAGGACACGAAGGCATGGCATAATAAGATTCAATACAAATAAATATCTTTACTTACTTTTATTAACAATCATACTTATACTTCTCTATCAGCTTGTCAATTTTTTCACAGAGACACAGGCAAATCCATACTTCTCCAAATACAATACAAACCTATGAGATTCTGTGCTACTGCTTTTTATTAAGGGTAATTGTAGGTCTTTGAGCCACTAGACCATGATCAATTCAATTCATCACTATGCCTCTTACGTTATGATATAAATAATGCATTTCGCAACATTGTGGAAAAATTCAATCAGAAATAAAATACCAGTTGATGAAAATTACATCCCATGTGATTATAGCAATATTACAACTTATAGATGCCAGATTCCTTCATTCTTAAGTACAGTGCATTCACTATATACCTGAGTAGGTAATAATAATTGTGTGAACCAATAATGCATAATACACAAATAACTATAGAATGTTTTTCTAAGATGAGACGATTTTACAGGGGAATCGTAATATGGTTGTGACTTGGGAACATTATGGGATAGGGATTTACGTAAGTGGATGGATTGGATCTGGATGGACAGAATAGGAGTGTGAATTGTGAATGGAGAATGCGGTTTGGGAATGTAAAATAGAAAAAGGCGACAAGAGTGAATTGAATGCGGTTTAATTTGAGACGAAGATGCTGGTGCATTATGAAATGGACAATGATTGTTGATGATGATCTTATTCTTCTCTTTTTCTGTCCGTGGTCCTTTAGTTCCACATGGTCGTTTAGTGTGGAATCCAATGGAGCATTATCATTATGACTCATATATTTCCCATTATCTGTCAGAGACACCGCATTGTCAGAAACATCTGAAAAGAGCGCATCCTTTTATGAACACCTCTCTATGAAAAATTATTTACGTATTTATTTTTCTACTATATGATTTACTATTCCTATATTATTACCACCACCTACTCCTTATAGATATTATCTTCACCGCCTTATTGTTATTATATTTTACTACCTATATCCTTATAGCGATTTATTTTATTGGGAAATAAATATCAGTCAACCAGAAGTGTAGTGACAGGTGAAGTCGAACGACAAGAACTGCTTCAGCTACACCCAGGCGGTAGTAGTTAAGCAATACGCGAGAGATTTATTTTTACAACCGTAGATTATGTACGTCTGAAAATTATCATATAGTTATTATTATTATTACACACCGAGTGTGCAGAAGACCTTGACTTTAATTTTAAACTCGCTTTTTACCTCTGCAGCTTCTTCAACTTATGTATTTATATGGAAAAATCTAAATACAGTCACTACTGCTACACCTTCCTTATAAATAAATACGAACCAGGTATCTACTCTATGCACAAACACACTACACACCCGTGTGTATCATTAACATAAGCAAGAAGAAGACAAAATTACAAAAGAAGATTCATGAGAAGAGAATTTGGTTGTTGGGACTTCTGCAGAGGTTTGATTAGCATTTGGCTTTTAAGTAGTGAGAGAATCTCACTCCACGTGATTTGGCTTTAACAAGAGCCGAGTAAATGAGCCTTAATGGAAGACATACGAAGAGCGTGGAGAAGAACTCCAATTTTGGACAGCTACGTGTTTATGATCTCATTGTCTGCGATCACACCCCTTCGTCATTTACTCAGTATTGTTACATACACCATCATCAGCCTGGATTTCAAAACCAAATATTTAATGACGTGATAAAGACTGTTGTGACTTTGCCGTTCTTCCTTCGTGTAATAAATATTTCCATCCATGTAGTGATGATGGATTAGTTCAGTCAGTGTTGCATTGCATTCGTCATGTCATGAATGAAGAAAAAATTCACGACATGCAGTAGTACTTCAAAATATACACAAGGAAAAAATAAATGAACGCCTAAACGTCAAGGGCTTAATAGCAAATGTATAATTTGCACTAATTTAAAATTTTCCAATAAATTTAATCTACACTCAGCCTTCATTCGTACAAAATCTCTTTTTGTATAACTATAATGAAATCTGGGTTTTAAATTACTATCTCTCGTCAGCTTG
This sequence comes from Pogonognathellus flavescens, assembly GCA_019776165.1. Lineage (NCBI taxonomy): Eukaryota > Metazoa > Arthropoda > Collembola > Entomobryomorpha > Tomoceridae > Pogonognathellus > Pogonognathellus flavescens. Next base: position 9,933 of record JABASD010000073.1, on the reverse strand, counting down.
AAAATACCTCGATATATCTAACCAAAATTTCTTATACCTTATATCGTATATAAAAGTATACATAAAAATTGCAACTGCATATAGTATGATGTGGACTAATTGTATTAGATAAGTGTAATAATGAGCTGGACGTATTTGAGGGTGTTTAGTACTGTCTAGGTGAGTTGTATTGGAAGTTGCGTGTATCTGATGGTCTGTTAATGACCGACTGAAGAAATTGCAGGTCAGGGTGAGGTGTGAGCCACGGTTGTATTTACCAGAGCTGTTATCGGTCTCTTAAACCCTTTTGACACCACTTGTTGCTGAATAAATAAACAATGTGGCCCACAGGAGATTACATGATTAGTCGGAGAGCTGCAGATAGATTAGCTCGTTAGTGCTCGCTTTGTTTCTCAGTCTCGCCTCTGTCTGCGTCTATCTCATTGTCCTGGAATTATACACACCAACTTCATTCCATGCAATTTCATTTCAATTTCTATTCTCCTGTAAAACCATTACCTATATAGGTATACACATACATATACACTATACAATGTATTGTAAGTGTATAGGCATAGCTAAATGGAAATTGCAAACGAAATCACATACTACAAGTCTTTTCATACAAGAGAGAGAGAGATAATAACACATCACCTAATTAGACAAGGAAGAATAAAAGAGAAGTGCAGATTCTCCATACAAAGATCTACACTACTTACTGTTTGTGAAGAATAATGCTGTGTATGTGTATTTGTTCAGTTTTTTGTTTTTCTATTTAGGTATAGTATTTAGTAGGTTTGGTAGGATACGTTACGAACTGCATGAGATGAGAGTCTCTGTATTTACTGGTATAGATTTGATAGGGTGTTATTATGTATTTACTTTGCTATTAAAGTGTAATGTGGTTGAAGCCTGTGTGGATTGGAAGAGCTTATTATTTATTTACATTTGAGTAACCCACCCAGGTAGGGATAATATGTGGATGCATTTGTTTTTTAGCAGGAGAATGGTTAATACGCTGCAGCAGAACAAATTGCTGGCAAAAAGTGGTGCAAATAAATACACAACAACACACATGTATTTTTTACGATCGTATCATCGTAACTGTGTGTAATGTACATGTGTGTATTTGCAGTTGGATTTGCATGAGCTTTTTAGTAGAACGAAATCATGGTCAAGTGCTGCTAATGCCTAATGCTATAGTAGCCTCTGTAGTGAGCTACCTGTAATTTTTACGATGGAATATTGATTATATTGATTTGCCTATTGGCTCTCTCAACTCTCAGTTTAACTTCATTTAGTAGAAGCTGTAGTCGTAGTTGTTGCATAAAATTCCTGAAACTAATCAGTCTGTTGCTTCTACAGCGTTTTTCTGCAAATTATTAAAAACTGGAAATTTCTACGTTATTACATACAGGAGAGTGTGTGTTATTTGTTTCTTTCTCATTATGCATTTATTTCTGGGATTTTTATTCGTGTTAATTATAAAATTAAGCATTCTTCTAACCCCAGTTTTATCCACACCTGTTTGGGTCGAGGTGAGTAATGTTTACAAATCACTTTTCATGAGCTGCAAGAGTAATTACGCGTAATTATTTCTTACATATAGATTGGAATCTTATGTGTATGTAATATTCATTAAATTGTAGCCTACCACGTATGAAAGTTGTCCTCACGAAGGAACTCAGAATATAACCTTTAGAAACTACTGTGAAATATTTACAAGTTGTGACAACGGGATTTCTCAACTCGTCACCTGTCCGGACGGACTTCATTTCAACCCCCGAAAGCAGAATTGCGACTTCCCGAAAAATGTTAAGAATTGTGAACCTCTGGATAAATTCGCAGTCACCACAGCTAAACCTACACCGCAGCTTGTGGAGCAAATTAAACAGAACTTCGAGTGTGAGCCTGTTGATATAATTGTGAAGAAACGAGGAAGACGAAGATGCAAGGTACAAATCATTTGTGCCAACGGAATTTCCTTCATGCTCAAAAAGTGTATGCAAACAATTAGCTTTAGACTTTGATACATTTCTCATACATTACTAAATTGTACTCTGCCCTTACGCTGGTGAAAAATACATCCCCCCCCCGATATCCCAATGATTAATTTCTTGTTGAATTCAAAATATTTTTTGGCAATTTTATGGGCAAAAGATGCAAGTCACGTAACAACAAGCAATTCTCTCAAATCTATATAAGCTTTTAAAAAAATTTGTCCCAAAAGATATATAAGAAAAGTTGGATAACAGGATGGGAAGTTTTTTCCTCCAGCGTTTGCATATTATTTCATACAAAGAAAAAGGTTGATGTATGTAAATGTAATAATAATATAACAATAGAAGTATATAGGAACCTCTGGGAATTCCTTCATGTTCTTATTTGTACAGAATAGTACTGATATTCTTAATTGTATACAATAATAATAAAATACCAATTTGCTACTACACTACTAAAAATAATCTTGGCTGAGTGTACTACTTTTAGAAATTGCACTGTGTTTGCAAATAATAAGCATTTGCATCAACTGACAATATTTCACGGGTTAAAGTACGATAAGATTTCTTTATGCAAACTTATTATTGGGTATAGATGATAAGGGTCCCGTCTCGTCTCTCCGTTAAAGCAGAACAGAACAGAGAAGTATAAAATAAAGTCTACACCACGAGAGCAGACAGTTTCAACCCGTTGCACTCATAAAAGGTCATCGGTCCCATGAAATCTTACTGCGCAATGAAAATACTTACGGCAACAACTCTTTTCATACACAATGCTTAATTGATTCGTCATCAAAATCTTACCGTTGCATAAAATAGCACTAGACTAATTCCTGCAGAACATAACAAAAGCAATTTACAATCAATGCAATCACACTTTTATGTAAGCACAAATTCTGCCCAGCTAACCAACAACGTATAGTACTAGATAGAATCTCTCTATTAATGTCCGTTGTAATAGATGTACAAGTAATAATACTTTTATGAACCAAATAAATTTCCAAAATAAAATTTAGTACAACCTACACCTACACACGTAATCATATTAAAAGACACACAATGAGCCCTGGTAGCACACTACACAAGCAGATGCTATTATTGTTATTATTATCATTGCAAATTAATGTTTACAGCTCTCACTTAATTGAACGTAGTTAGATTTTCCTTTGTTATAATAGAAACTAGTAGTGCAGTCTTTACGCTATCAAGTCAACTCAATCGTTAACAGGTCAGATTGTTTATGTTGATTCAACCAAAAGCAACGAGACTAGGCTATATATAGCCATGAGACTGCTATACAAACTAAAACTTCCAATGTGGAACAAGAAATCGCTAGCTTAAGTACACACTTACATTTGCATTGTTTGCCATGCACTGTATATAGTGTAGATAGAGTTTTCCAGCTTATAAACACGTAGCTCTATGTAGGTTTACGTACCTACAATTTACTTTAGTCATCTACTTTCTCGTGTGTACAGAAATTAAAGAAATGCATAATATAAATATTCATCAAACGAATTGACCAGAAATCATTTTTAATAAAAAAATGATTTGTAGGTTAGCTTCAGGTAAAACTCTTATTTGAATAACTTTAAAAAATTAGCTTACTCAACGAATCCTTCGAAAATGTATACTTAGAGTATTATCATTATCCACATGTTCCCCAGATTATAAGCTGCAAATGCATAAACTTCTCTTCCACGAATTATTTACTAGGTGGAAGAAATATTGTATTGAGTTTCTGGGACATTTTTTTAATCGTTTACAAACGTTTTAATTTTCAGTGCATTTTTTGTTTTAAAGACGTCATTTTAAAAAGGCAAGGCGGACAAAATTCACTATGGGTGTTCATCAGAGTCTTCTCTTTCATATTAAATGTCATTCACGTTCCTTCTGTAATAATTCGGAATTTTATAAGAAAAAATTGTATAATATTAATATTGCCTAATTAAACGAATTGACCAGAAATCATTAAATTCTATATAACAATTATTTGTAGGTCAATTTGAAGGTTTTTCTACCTGAAAAACAAACTACAAATAATTCTACAAATAATTTCTATTTGAATAACTTTAAAAAATTACCTTCGAAAATGTATACTTACAGTATTATCCACGTGTTCCCCAGATATAAGCTACAAATGCATAAACTTCTCTTCCATGAATTATTTACTACGTGGAAGAAATATATTGAGTTTCTGGGACATTTTTTTAATCGTTTACAAACGTTTTAATTTTCAGTGCATTTTCTGTTTTAAAGACGTCATTTTAAAAAGGCAAGGCGGACAAAATTCACAAAGATGATATCAGGGGTGTTCATCAGAATCTTCTCTTTCATATTAAATGTAATTCACGTTCCTTCTGTAGTCTTCGGAATTTTATAAGAAAAAATTGTATAATATTAATATACCTAATTATTAATATACCAGAAATCATTATATTCTTGAGCACATAATTATCTGTAGGTACGATTGACAACTATATGGCATAAATGGTCGGATTATGTTATTATCACTTATCTATGCATATCTTTGCATGGATAAGCTCTTAGTTTATTTTTGTAGATCTATGTAAGTCATACTTCTATTTCAGTGTGCAGTATACCAATACAAAGAAACATTAATGTAATTTTATTATGCAATAGTGAAGTGGATGTCCATGTTTATAAATAAGTTGGATTGATGCGAATGTGTTTACTATTAGGAAGATGTACCCGAACATGAGCCCAGCGGGGACTTCGCATTTGTCAGCGGCACTCTCAGCTCAGAGTCACATTCATTGTAATGGACGTTTGTAACAAGTCTCCGCAGCTCTTTCATTCTTTTATTACTGAATCCCATTTAAGTAATTAATGCACTAACACTAACCCTACTCTCCACTACGTTATTGTGTTTACAATTAGTTTACATGTAGAAGAGCCCTGGGAGGAGTTGTGCAATAAAACTTCAAAATGTGTCTTATAATGATTAGATGCTATAGGTCTACAATTCTATATTTATGTACGAATAATGTAATACCTATAAATAATGGATAATGTATAAAATAATGTATAATGTATGCTTATAGAAGAGTAGGTACATACAAAATAATTGAAAAGTGTAAAGAGTGGTACTTGTATAGAGATTGAAGTGTACTGGAAAGAAGTGGATGGATCCCACTCGCACTATGTGAGTGAGATTTTCCAAGTATTTATTAAGGTCTAAATATATACATGTATGAATTTGCATATGAAAGGTGTGTGGTGTAAAATGTGACAACAGTGACGTGTCTGTGTGTAAAGGCCGGTTTACTTCATGAATATTCAGATGAGATCGCACTAATCAAATGACTCACGTCGTTGTGACGTATACAGAGAGAGAGACAGGTGCTATGATAAATGATATGAACATGGACGGAATGAAATGGAATAAAATAGTAACGTCAGTGACTTAAGCAATGAAATGTATTAATTTATTGTACATCCACATGCTTTTTTCTCTGTCACAGTTCTATATTGTATTATAGAAATCTGCAGATAGTAGTATGTCATGTATGTACGAATCATTCATAAGGAAATTCATGAGATGCGTGTAAGTAAATTGACTAATTCAGTCTAAAATTCGATTCCATAACTAATGGGAGTCATAAAATAGCATTTCGACTAAAATTTCCCTCAAAGTGCTCACTAAATCGCAAAGTAAGCATTTTCTCCGACTCGTGTTCTTCTCCATCCGGCATGATGCATCTCTTTTCTTTTCCTCCTTGTAATAATCCTCCTCTCTTCTATTCTTTCAATATGTAACCTACTACACACTAAGAAAAATCGTATAATATTGTTAAAGGAGCCTTAAACAATGAAACTGACTGTATATAGGTATGTAGGTAGGTACATATATATGGTATCAATAAAATGAATGTTTTCTGTAGTCTTGGTTGAAGAGTGATTTGTCTATAAAACCTTCGAGCGTAAAGTGAAGTCAGCCATCAAATTCTGACTCTGTTGCTCATCTGACACCCTTCTACTTCTACCTACGAGTAATACATAAATCTCAGCTTAAATCAAAAACACTATTTTACCCTGATTTCAGTTTTCGCCTCGTTTCCTCTTACACTCTCTGTATTACACCATTCTTTCTTATTATATCCATAGTGTGCACACATAAATATACATACCTACTCCATATAACCTCTATACAGATATACTTCACATACACACCTATAACGTTTATACGATGAGACATACGCATATCTTGTATTAAAACAAGTACAATTTACAATTTTAGGTTGTATATAAGAAAAATGAAGTTTGCAACTAATACACAGAAAGTGCTGCAGCGTTTAATGCGTTGTAATAGCGTGCTGTAGAAACTGGGAACTACTATATGGCCTATGAGATTCTGGATACTTTAGTGTGAAGATAGTAAATACACGGATGAAGAGTGGACATTATTTGGTTAGCTAAGCATTCCATTCCTTTTGGTTGTAAAATACACAAAGGTATGGACTTGAGTAGTACATAGGCATTGGTTGTTTCTATACTTCTACTATAGCAAGGAGTTTTAAAGGTACTACTACTGGGTTTAAAGGTATACGGACATGTGTAGGACATTATATAGGTAGAAGAGGTAGTATGAGTTTGGCATGTCAGGAATGCCCACAAACCTTAAGATTCGTAGTTGACCATAAAATATTTCTGAGGGCAGTAACTTTGATGTAAGTTTGTTTGGTGTGTGTGTTGTATGTGTGATGGGAGGCACACTATCTGTATTATTAATTCATAAAGTCTTTTCACTCTTCCCTTCACTTTTCCTACTACCAACTTTACAACAGGATATATATTTTTTACGATTGTTTTGCATGGCCTTTCCTTCCTTTCTTTATGCCCTCTGAACTTTTACCCTTCTCCTACCTTTTAAAATTCATGTACACTGAATTTTCACAGCGGATTGCTGTTCTAAACACATTTTCTACTGCACAGATTCTGTGTGTACAAAAATACGAACTGCATTCACACATAGAGGTACAAAAATACAAGTTGTAGCTTGAGAAACAAGTTTTCTTGCTGACTTTGACATTAAAATGAAATATATTTGTGTAGTTTTTATCTACTGCGAATGTGTCTACTTTCCAATACACATATAACACACATCTCTGGATATTTTGTTGCAATTTTATTACCTTTGGTCAAACTATGTGTGACAGTATGAGAATTGCAAGTTTGTTCACAGCATAGAAATACATTAAAAGACTCGTCTGTCTCATTCTATGGGTGTGCTGTACATACCAGACTAGAAAGTTGCACATGTACTTTTGAGACTTGTAGGCATTTGTGCAACTTTCATGCAAGATTGATAGACAGTGCAATTGAACATGTATGAGTATAATAATAATGTCTTACTCAATCATAATTTTAAATAGAATGCAATTTGTATCTACGCATTCAAGTTGACAACAATTAATTAAGTTGTGAGAAAATGGTCATTAATATTTTCTCGAATTATTTAGTGCCTCATAGACCCCATGGGGCTACCCATTAAACCAAAATAGAATTCAAGTTTATTCAAAAGTAGCTTACCCAGTTAAATTATTAGCAACGCAGTTATTATTAGTACCTCTACTCAGTCTACTCTTTAGAAGTGATTATAATGTTGTAATGTAATTTAGAAATAAATTATACTCGCCGAATAGTTCTCTTACTTATGAGATTTTAGATTAACCAAACCAAAATTAGCCCTATAGTCATATCATGCTTTTTCGTACTTGTATAAATAACTTGAATTATATAACTTCAGTTACTACACTGCAGACAAACTAGTTTATCATAATGCTTACATTATAATATTCACGTAACGTTTGGATTCTTTCATGGAAAAATATACTTACATTAATTAAAGTGTTTGTACAACAAGGCTCGTTTTAACATTTTATGCATACCATTATGTAAGCAATTTGCAATGGTTAGAAAGAAAGATATGTTATGTAGATTGAAAAACCCAGGTTATATACAAATCCTTTGCTTATTAAAATATTTAGAGTGGGATTTCCAAAGAATTGCATATAATAGACATGATTTACCTGGATATACCTGTGTGATTGATACCATGAAAGATTGAATTTTCTGGCCAGAATTAAATTAAATTGTCCTCTATGTTACAAACGACAATAGTACTTTGTTACAATACAATAATGTTTTTTAATTACAATTGTGAAAATTCAGTACATAATCAATAAAGATTTAATTCACCTACTTATTATAAGGCATTAACTAATATAATTTTTGACGCAGCCGGAAAACTGTAAGGTGTGAATATAAAATTAGCGTCTATACGACCAATTTATTTTAAACACAACTTTACATCTTAATACAGTGTAGTTATATGCTTTTTTATCATTCCTTGTGAGTTAGAACGGGTGTGTAGGTGTAAGATGTTCTACTTGACTAACAAATAAACGTGTACCTCTTCTGTGTTGCAATATACTAAACTTAACTAAATTCTAACCATTTCACATCGCACTACTATATATTATATAAGCATTCCTAATACATACATACATATCACAATGATATAGTTTATACACAATGGTAGGTGCATAAGCCACATTTAGCAATTGGGGGTTCAGTACCTAGTACCTATACTAAATATGCAATTATGCAATAATCATATTAGTAATACACAATCATATATGCCTTGCCATTCCGGGTATTCGTACTGCACACCGTGCACATGTGCTTTAGAAGTTATTGAACGTGGAAGAAAACCCCCCTGCTCGTACAACACATATTGCTCATGTGATGTCATTCCCTCCATAATGTAATTTCCGTGTTTTGCGATAAGACATTTCTAATGATGATTGTCATAAGTCATGCGAACCTTCAAGAGTCCTGGCTTTATTAATAAGTACGGCACATGGTGCATCTCGTAACGTAAACGAGAACTATAAAACAAGCTGCAAACCAGAGTCATAACAGTTCCAAACTCAAAATTCACAGCAACCAACTACAAACTACAAATGTAGCCATGAAAATCAACATGTTTATAAGAAATACGCATTATGATTTCATTTATGACTGCATTACTTTCCATTCCATCTTTAATGTGTTGTACTAACTTATCCACCTACTATACCTACACACTATACACATACCTACTCATATAGTTCACATACAAACCTACCTCTGGTAGTTTTATCTGTATAACTGCAAACTGCACTACTCCATTCTTAACTCATGAAACATCTACATAATATATATTTAGATGAATGTAGTTGCTACAGTTGAATTTTGCTGCTTGGCTGCTCGTAAGGCCAAGTTGCAATCTTGTATGTATTACATAGGGATTCTGCACGAGTAAGTTTAGTTCGTTGATAAACAAGCTCTTCATATTGTAGTATGTATTTATATTCTCAACTTGTGCACCCATACTGTAAATCCCATAGGAGAGCTTGAGATTTTCAATTTGTATCGCCTTAAACCGGAACACACCATAGAGTCAATTAGAGTCGCACGTCACCTTCATCACACAATTACTTCAGCATTGTGTTCTACTGGGTTATACCTTTAATATAGGTAGGACTGTGAGAGACTGTGAGATTTCACAATGAAATCTTAAGCGTTGATTTCCCAATTCCCATTATTCTTTTGTATATAGGCAGTAATAATGTTTTAACACTTAACAGTACAGTTCATAAGCTTTTTATACCTATATGTATATAGTAGAAGTATGGCAATATGTTTTTATACATTGAGACGCAGGATACTATGCGTATAGGGAAAGGAAAAATAATTTTTCCGTTTATCACCTGCCACCTTGAATTAAGAATGTGTCCGTTGTGTAACCTGCTGGATTAACTTTTTCTGTGCACCGTAAAACGCTAATAAAGAAACTTTATATTACTTTTACTTATTAATAAAAGCAACGTATGTGTAGAGAAAAGTAGCCAAAATGCATTTGAGACTGCGCAAGTTCAGCCAAGAC